>JACEGR010000722.1:0-224306 GCA_014170235.1 Listronotus bonariensis | reverse complement strand
TTTTTGTAAAATCGATTGACTTGTTACATGTAATTTCACATTTAAGTGTATTATGGTTGGCCTCTATGAATAATGTCACTGGATCGTCTTCTTTGCAATGGAGTTTTAAATAGTCCTTAAGATATTTGGATATATGTTCTATTTCGTACGACCCTTCTGGTAGCTCAATAACCTCATTTTTATTAAAATGAAATTTATTATTTGTCTTATCAATATTTGGAATTGAGTTATAGCTTTCAAAATTTATAACACCTAAAACGTAATCTTCGTTTTCGTTTAATACTATAGGTGGATATATTTTAGCTGAAAGTTTTGGTTCTTGACCTGACAACAAAAAAGTATAAGACATTTTAACTGTACTTAACAGCTTAACAGCTTGATTATAAATAAAACAAAAACACCCTGGTGCAACTATTTATTATTATCATGAAGAATGATACAAAAATTTTAAACATAAATGTCCACAGTTATAGGTGTTATACGATTGATATTGCATGTGATTATAAAATATGTTAGAAAATCCATTCGAGTTAAAATATATTTGTGTTTCAAGAGGTGGTTTTAAATTACCAAAACTATCAAAATACAAAATATTTGATCCACGTTTTTTATAAGCAGTCCAATGTGTTCCAGGTCCTGAATGGTTGTCAAGGTTAATAATCCCTGCTTCATTTTTGCGAATCCTAAGAGGTAGACAATCTTTCATAAATACTCCCCGAAAATTTGGTATTTTAATTTTTTTAGCATAAAACTCTAAGTCGACGTTGGTTAAAGCACGTTGGGGTAAAACTACTGGTAATTTATCAATTTTGGACAACGGTTTAAAAAAGACCCAGACCAGTTTTGTATGGTTTTAAATAAAGACCTTTTCCCATTGCTATGGCTTCCATTGTTTTGTTGTGTCGTTGAGTTTCTACTAGTTTTTGTTTAGCAGCTTTAGCTTCATTAACAGCTTTTGCTATTGAAGTTATTCCTCCTGTTAGAGCTCCCAAAGCACTTAAACCAGCAAAAATTGGTATCAAGGGCAACACACCACCAGTTTTCGGAATTTGAATTATTCTTGGTCGTTTAACTTTTTTGTTTTCGGCTGACTTAAGGGCAATTTGAAGAGCACTTGCAAAAGTTTTTGGTTTTTGTCTTAATATATGCTTCTTAATACTAGTACTTAAAGTTTTAAAGCTTATCGGTTTAGTTTTTGTTAATACTGATTTTGTATTATATTTTTTTCTTTATTTTTTCTCGATCCTTTTTTACTTTGTATTTTCGACATGTCTGGATTTCTGAAAGGTTCTCAGTAGACTACGCTTTATATATAAAAAAGGTTCTTTTATATATTTTTATTTTCTATATTAGGTGGTCTTTATTTTCTTTGTTAAAACAACATCCTCATCATTATCACTGCTGTAACTTAATGTTCTCTTCAACTTAGTATGACCAGATAATTGATTATCATCTATTTTAAACTTTTTATTATTATTATTAGTCTCATCCAGGTCAGTCTCATTCAATTTTCGTTTTGGTATTTGATACTGTTCCTGCTTAAAATCTTCGTTTAATTCTTTTTCCAACATTTTTTGTTTCTTAATGGGATTATCTTCAAAACTTTTTAATTTTCGTTTTCTTGTATTCTTGGATGAATTGTTAAGCATTTTTTGCTTAATTAATGTTTCATGATAATTATCAATGTTTTTGTTATATTTATCATCTTTATTATTATCTTTTACTACCTTTTTAGGTTTTTTTTCACCCCGTTTGGATTTGTTTTCTTTTACTGTTTTTTCTACAGTCAAATTATTTAGTAAAGACTCAACTTTTTTGAATACTCATTCATTAATTTAATTGTCTTTTGCATAACAGACACAGTTTTATTAATAATCACCTTGTTAGTTGTCATGTTAATTGAAGACTGATTTAGTTTTGGTTCATTCATCGTTTTATATTTATTACCCATCCCCAGCTTAATTTTACCATGCATGGCGGCAGTAACACCTGCAGCCGCTAATTTTTCCTTCCATGTGGCATCAGCAGCTCGAGTTCGACTTAGAGCTTTTTTAAGTAAAACTTGATCTGCATGATGACGATCGAACAACACATTGTTATTAGCATATGCAATGTCATGCTCTTTACATGCTTCATCTAGAGGATTTATCCCAACATCACCACGTTCTAAACGTTTCTGTAGTTTGGTTCCAGGTCCACAGAAATTGTAACCGGGTAAATGTAACTCAAATGGTAGCTTATTAATAACAGAATTTACAATACCGTCTCCGGTTTTAATATCAGTGTGACACAGATAATATTTCATGTTTGTCCGACAGAAACTAAATTTCTACTAAATATATAAAACAGAATTATACCCTTTTATGTTTATTTTCAGTGTAGCACTACTATGAAGAAGATTATTAAACAAAAAACAACCTTACCTATTGGTAAGCATGATATAGATACACAAAAGAGTATTAAACACAGTGTTTTATTACCATCAACAATCCGAGGTATTATCACTGGTCCATCAAATTGTGGAAAAACAGATGTTATGTTGAGCCTGTTGGAACATCCAAATGGACTTAAATTTGAAAATGTCTATTTGTATTCAAAATCATTATACCAACCTAAATACGGGTATTTAGAAAAACTCTTGACACCTATTAAAGGTGTAGGCTATTATGCATATAGTAATGATGAAGAAATTATATCACCATCAGAAGCAAAATCGAACTCAATTTTTATTTTTGATGATGTAGCTTGTAGTAAACAAGCTGTTATTAGAGAATATTTTAGTATGGGACGTCATAATAATATAGACTGTTTCTATCTTTGTCAAACCTATGCCAAAATACCTAAACATTTAATAAGAGATAATGCCAATGTGTTAGTATTATTCAAACAAGATGATATGAATCTTAAACATATTTACACCGATCATGTTGGTACTGATATGTCATTTGAAAATTTTAAAAATATTTGTTCCCATTGTTGGAGAACACCATTTGGATTTTTATCTATTTTCAAGGACAATAATCTTGATGATGGTCGGTATCGCTATGGTTTTGATAAATACATATACATTTAGCGCTGGCATGGTATTATACATTTAGACTTTAAACGTTTAGGATGGCTCCTAAAAAAGAACAAAATGAAAAAAATATTTAAAAAAATTAATCCTAAAGAGAAAAGATATAAAAAATAAATTAAGTATATTAAAACATACACAAGCAGCACATGAAAATTTATTGCAACCCATAACAAAACATTTGCAAAAAATTGAAAATCGACTCGAATTACCAGTTAAGATGAAAGACAAGACAAGAAAAGTATTCTGATATGTCAGAGTTTAGCGAAGAAGAAAATGATACAGAACAAAAATTTATAAACAAGCAGGAAAAAAATGAATCAGTAGCATCAGAACCTATACTTACTTCTACACCCATAATTAAACTAGAAGATACTCCTATACATATTTCTGAGAGTAGTAAGACAGTACCACTTAAAAAAGGAAACTAAGTTTTTCTTCTACCAATAAACCAACAGACCTTAGAAAGTTAATTGTTAAGGGAGTAGAAGCAGAAATAAATGAGGAGGAAGCACAAAACCAACGTGAATATGAGGATCAACTTAATAACACAATTTTAGAAAAATCTTTAACTGACTATTATGAACAGTATAATAGCCTTCCTTTACGTTACATCAAAAGGTTTGTTAATGATTCAAGTAGTGAGAATTCTGATGGAAAGTTTAGGGTAAAATATGAAAAGGACATTGAAAAATTTTCTATAGGAAATAAACGAATAGATTTTGATGGTCCTGACTTGGTAATTGCCGGTAAAACTTACAAAGGTACTAAAGGACTTTATGGATTACTTTTTAATCGTAATGTTCCTAATAAATATACTAAAAGTGATGCTCAAAACTATGCTCGCATTTTAATGAAAACCAATGCAATAAAAAATGTTAAATCAAGTAAAAATTCGAAATTTAAAAAATTTATTGAACCTCTATTAAAGTCATCATCATCAATTGAGGGAACCAGTAAAGAAGGTGACGGTCTAATTATGCAACTCAGTGATAAACCTATTGATTACGTATTTTGGGACAATCCAAATGAACTGGTTGATAGGTTAAAATTATTACTTGCTTCACAGACGTCAGGCAACACAGGTCACATAAACGAAATTAATTCTATAATTGAAGAATTGCGTGAAGCCAACATTATTGAATAACTTTTTAAATATGTCAAACATTAAAAGACACATTGTAGAAGAATTACATAAACCAGCAAGGATAAATTTTAAGCGACGTAGAGTTATAATTAAATCTTTATTGGATCTAATGCAAGCAGATTTGGTTGATATGAAAGAATATGAAAAGGAAAACAAGGGCTATAAATACATTTTGGTTGTAATAAACTGCTTTTCCAAATTTGTTTGGGCTTTTCCACTTAAAACAAAAACATCCAAAGAAGTTGCTGAGGCTCTTGAAAATGTCTTCACGGTTCAAAAACCAATCCATCTTTGTACAGATTCAGGTGGTGAGTTCACCGGTAAAGAAGTACAAAATTTAGTGAAAAAGTATCACATAAAACACTATGTTGTATATAGTGAAAAAAAGCTTCAATCGTGGAACGGGTTAACAGAACTCTTAAAGGAATGATGTGGAAGGAATTTAGTATACAGGGTTCATATAACTGGTTAAATTTGCTACAAAACATTGTTAATACCTATAATAATAAAAAACATAGAACAATTGGACTAAAGCCTTCTGAAGTAACTAAAAAACATGAAAAAAATTGCTAAGCACTGTGTATAGTCACATCAAGATAACCTCTAAACCAAAATTTAAAGTAGGTGATTCAGTGAGAATTTCCAAGTTTCGAGGTGTTTTCGATAAAAAGTACATGCCCAACTGGTCTACGGAAATATTTACAATTGAAAAGGTACACATCTTGCAAATCCGTTAGCACGGTCACAAAAAGTTCAATAATAAATAAATCCGCATAACTCATCGAAAGAAAAGAACATGTAGTCTCCAGACAAGGCGCGCCGTCTACCATATCGTCAGTCTAGCTGCCCGTCACGAACATGGCCACACTTTACGTCGTCTGTGGTCACGTACTCGATGCGCCACGTCACACGTCTCTTGCACTGACGTGACACGCACTGTCCGGACGTCTCTACCCTGGACTAACCCTTACCGTTCCGTAGAGGTGTGACTGCGATCGCAGTCGCTGCTACCAATCACCGGTTATTAACAAATCATTTTGGTAGCTGCTACTTGCGCCTGGCGATAGCAGTGAAAGAATCACTCTTTAATATTCGCAGTTCGCAGAGGAGCGGCGCTGCCCGTAACCACAACATTAAACCGGTGACTGCGATCGCGGGACGGTGATTGTGACCGCCATCGCGATTCAGTGATTCTAACCTCTTTCGTTTATGTTTATGGTGATTACGCATGTTTACGTTAGTGAAACGGGATGCGAATTGACTCGCTTACCACGCATGAAAACTATTTTTTTAATCAATTTGATTTGGCAATAAATCTATCGCGAATGGGTTGCCTAAAAAATATGATCAAAGCTGTAAATGTTTATAAAAAAAAATAAAGAAATTTGATACATACATCGTGTAATGTCCGTTTTTTTTTCCTACATTTACTTATATGCTAATGCAAATGAATAATTAAATTATATGTATATTAAATGTATTTTAAAATGATATATTTCTTCTCCATTCAGACATTTTAACAAGGTGAACTATGACTTTATTTTTACTTGGCATGTTCCCGTAAGAGTGATAATATCACCGCAGTTTTCAGTAGCAGCTACTTTTAGATAGCAGTAGCGGCGATCACCGATATCAAAATATCACTATTTTCCTGGATTTGTCAAAAGTAATTTACACTAACCTTATTTTCACTATATTCCGCCTTCTTTTGCACAAAATTTTTATAAAACACTAAATTGCCACACAATATTTTATAAACACCTTTTAAAAAACCTGTTTTTTATTTATTTTACACGTTTTTTTCATTAAATTGAAAATAATTTACCCATAAATGCTGCAACCATAAATACAATATGTAGATGTATTTATGGTTGCATACACGAGTTTGTTTAAAGTAAAGCTTTTGAATTAATATAATTAATAATAAAAAAATGTTTTTAAAGGGTTTTTTGATGTTAAATGAAATATTGTGTGCCATTTTAGTATTATAATATGAATTTTGTGCAAAAAGAAGGGAAAATATTGTGAAAATAAGATTAGTACAAATATCAACTTTGATGATGGATATCTCGAAAACGAAACGTTTCCGACTAAAAATTCTTTCAGATTCGTGATCAGCGCTCCAAAAACCCCCGTATACCAAATTTCGTCGAAATCGGAGTTGCGGACAGTTTCTAGACAATTACCCACATTTTTAACTCAAAGTTATTTTATTCGCAAAAATGAAATATTATTTTTTCAAAACTAATTTCATTAAAAATCAAGATTTTTGTTTACAAATAAGGTTTTGACATAACAACAGATGACAAATGACAAGTAGTGGACATCCATGGCGGCGCCCGGTATTTGCCTTCTCGCGCATGGTAAAGCGACTTCTCCCCCTCTCCATTTCTCTGGTATCGTTCTATACCGCCCGACCACGGCACTCCGATGAGATGCCGATTACATGAACGAGATAGTATGCTTTTATGCTTTTTATTCATGTGCTGCCGACAGGGTTACCACACCTAGTACATTTGTACTAGATCTAGTACTTTTTAATAGAATCTAGTGATCTAGTACGTACTGATGAAAATCTAGTACTTTTTTTTAAAAATGAAGTGGCTGTGTGATGATTTAGAATTTAATCGAATTTACTACGTAGAATTGAAAGAAAAGAAGGTGAAGACCTTTTTTTTATTTGCTCTCCTAAACAATTTTGACTACAATAGTCCGTAGAATTGGAAATTCGAAAGAAAACAAGGTGAGGACTTTTTTTTCTTTTTGCTCTTCAAAATAATTTTCATCGGAAAAACAGCAACAATATTGCTAGGATAGGTGTTACAAGACGACAAATTGATCAAAAGTAACTGAATGTTATAAACGATTTTTTTACCTTTAGCTAATTTCTGAAATTTAGTACTTTCTAGTACTGTTTTTTCAGGAATCTAGTACTTTTTAAAAATAATTGTGGCAACCCTGGCTGCCGATCTGGTAATATCGACACAACTAGATGGCGGTAGTAGTACCGAATTCCACACAAATTTCTATTTTCTTGCCTCTCGCTGTCTCTCACATGTAAAAATGAGTGAAAAAGGATATATGGATGGTGGAGGGGAGGATAACCATTTGAATGTTTTAAAAGTGTCCGTCGAAAGGAGCAACTTAAGGTGGCGCCACAGTAGCCAGAGAAGATTTTTTAACCAATGAGCATAAATTATTACAGTGAGATGATGAAATGAAAAAGGATAGATAGATAAAAAAGTAAAAAAGGAAAGAAATACCAAAATCCCTCCACTGGCTACTGTGGCGCCATCCCAGTTTGCTACATTCCGGTGGCAATTTTTTTAACTTGTCCGCCATAAAAGATAGTTATCCTCCCCTCCACCATCCATAAAAGGATAGCAACTGTACGACCATTTTTACCCGGTCGGTAATATTGATTTCGGTAAGAAATTTAGTATGTCGCTGGGTATATTTTCTTATTTTTGGTTCTACTCTTTTACAGAGTTTTGTTTAATTAAGTTTGTCTCTTTTAAAAACAAGTAAAAATGGAGTTTTAATAGTTAAGTTAAAACAGTGGCTATTCCATCATGAAAGTGTTTGTCTTTAGTGAATCCATTAATAGTGTTGAGTTATCGAGCAATTACGATATCAATCGGTTCAGAAAATGTTTAACAACGAAAACTGCAAGAAATAGTATCGAGCGGAAAATAAATACATGTATGGAAGCAAACGGAGAACATTTCATGCCCTATTATAAGGTAAATCAAGCCCTATTTAATACTTTTTATTAAAAAAATAAGTCCGCAAATAAACTCGTTAAGAACAATATAAATTTGGCAACCTCTTTACAAGTTAGTTGACCCCATCAGATGTCAAATTCGCTTACAGCTGTTTTTAAAGGGATGACACAAGGACTCTTTGTTTGACCTCCGGACAGTGCGGACGTGCGTAGAGGACTACAAAGTTCTTCCCGGAGTGGCGGCTAGAGGTGTCGTACGAACGTTTTTTACCTTCGGGGATCAAGGAAATATTCACGCTGAATTGACGGCATCTTTCTTCTGGATCTAAGCGCTGTGAGCGAAGATTCCTATAAGCTGATGGTATCCTGTTTGGTGGTGAACACGAGGTCTTTCTCAAATGGTGGGAAATAGATGGGCGTGCCATGGGAACTGTCAGTAGTGAAAGTGAAGGTTATACGTAACACCAGTAGCAGATCTTGGTTTGACAGCCGACAATTTATGCATTGCATCGATTGTTGAATTGTTTGTTTTCTTTTTGGAATTTCTGGGAGCTACGAGCTCGATTATCCAGATTTTCCGCCGACGAAGCCCTGGAAAGCATAGTCCGGAAGGGGGAGAGTGGTGGATTGGACCTGAAGGGACCAAAACCAAGAAAAAAATAGAGATAGAATAGAGGGATGACACAAAATGATCAGTGACGGGTTTACATTTTGACCATAAAATTTTGGGGTTTATTATCTCAGCAATGAATGGTGGTCCGCCATTTTTAACAATTTTTATTCAATTTATTTTTACACAAAGGTTTAAATATATTAAAGTATTTCCATAACACCCTGTATATTCCTGGACCATACGAGAAACATTACGGCAATTTTCCCTTTAAAAAATGAAGTTTTATAAATTTTTATTAGCAACTATGTAACAACAGTTACAAATACTTTATTAAAAAATGTTTATATCTAGTCTAACAAACTAAACTAAAAAAGTGCTTTCGAAATTTTAAAGATCTTTAAAAAGTTTATCATCCTGTATCTTGGGAATGAAAAAATTTAGGACCCATGTTTATATTATTATTTTTTTTTAAATAAAAATTTGCTTAGGAATACGCCTTTAAATTTTCTCACCACAATTATAGGAAACATCCTGCATACTTACAGTCCATAATATCAAATGCACATTTTTTTAAAATACGAACGTCTTTACTAAGCGACAAGACCCGGGAAGACCCAGGGCGGGCTACCAAAAAACGGAACATTCTTACAAATCGGCGAAACGCGGGACATTCGACCAAAAAGTGGTACTGTCCCGCCAAAATCACTTTATGAAAATAGACACAAAGGGCTATGTGGCTAAGACCAGTAAAATTTTCGGCGCTAGATGGATCCACCTACCAAATTCATCGCGACGGGATAAAATAGTAGAGAAAAGTGACCAAATATGGAATAGTATCCCCAGTGCCGGATTTAAGCATAGGCTACGCCCACCACAAGAGGGCCTCTACCACACCCAAAAAGAAGGAAGGAAATATTGTTTGAAGAAAGTTAGAAAGTTCGTCGTTAATTGGACTAAGAACCTATTTTTGGGTATGTACATGAAAATGTTTGAGGGGCCTTCACCACATGCTCTGCCTATGGGTCGCCAAAGCTTAAATCCTGCGCTGACTCTAGTAACACACAATGTATAGAAAACGTACGTTTTAGAGTTTTAGGCACACTTTAGGTCCGAACGTTTAAGTCTAAAAAAAACGTTTACAAAACGTATTGTATAAACGTATAAAAAACGTTTCTTTAGAACTTTTGGACCGTTTTTATATTGACATACATCCCAATCAGCACAGTACGTACAAAGTACGTACATTTTACATCCATTTTACGTCGTTACGTCCAGGGATCTAAAATTTACGTCTTATGTATGTACTTTAAAGCACGTCTTATGTATGTACTTTAAAGTACGTACATAAGACGTACATTTAGAACCATTTTACGTCGTTAAGTCCAGGGATCTAAATTGAACATCTTATGTACGTATCTCTAATACGGTTATGTATGTACTTTAAGAAACCACTTATATACGTACATTTACATCTTATATATACAGTAGTGTCTAGGTAATTAGGTTTACGTCATATGGGAAAAATTTGTATTATTCATTTTACGAAAAATTGTTATTCTTTATAAAAGTTCTGCATAGTCGAAAACCTACAATACAATTATCAGATATCGAATTGTGTCGGTCATCTACGAGGTCTGGCCAAAAATGTAATGTTTGCTTAAGAGGAAAGTACCTGTATTTTTCCCTAATATCTTAAACTGTTATAAAGAAAAGATGTTTAGAATTAAAAATTACTTTCAAATATACAAATGCGAAAATCGAAAAAAATTTAAGTTTGTACGTTAGTGCCATTGTACATTCTTAATATTTTAAAACTGTTCTATGACATTTATAATCATGGAATGTAGTGCACTAATGTACAAACCTAAATTTTCACCATCAACGCAAAAAAAAATCAAAAACATTTTTTTCTATACTTAAATAAACAAAATTGCATTTTTAGGGGTAATTTTAAATTATAAACATCTATTCTATATAACAATTTTTAATATTAGCAAAAATATAGGTACTTTACTCTCAGGCAAAAATTACATTTTTGTCAATACTCGTACATGACTGACATACTTTGATATCTGATGATTGCATTTAAGGTTTTAGACCATGCAGAACTTTTTATAAAGAGTAACTTTTTTCGTAAAATCCATAATAAAAAAGTTTCCCATATGACGCCACAGGTTGACACACTTTATAGAGCCTATACAGGGGAAACCCTTTATATAGGACGTTTGTTTCTATCCTTCTTGGTTATAGTTAAAAGTAGGTGGTAAAATATAAATGAAAACCCTGTACGTTTTCGGTTTTCAAATTTTTAAAAAATTCAAATTTTAGAAAGTTTAATTTTTTTGCTCAATTTACGTCCAGCTTACTTCTATAATCAAAGAAAATGTACATACATAATACGTACATAGTCAAAGAAAATGTACGTACATAATACGTACAGTACTTACGTACATCAGACGTACAGTGAATGTACATTTTTGCGGAAAATGTACGTACATAAGACGTCTTATGGATGTACTACGTACTTTTGTGTACGTACATAAGATGTACGTTATAATATTGTGCTCATGCTGGTGGAGTGCTTGTTTATTTCTGTACTCTAGGTGTAAATATAGGTACTCTTATTTATTTACCCATAACTGTATAATACGCATATATAAGTTAAATGTGTGTCTTTTTTTATTTGATTTAATAAAAAAGGTTATTTCTGCTTAATCGGAAAAAAAGGTAGTTTGTTATTTACATTTCAAAAACATTTACCATCAACATTAATGTTTACAAACCGCGGACGCATCACCGATTTTATTAATTTGTGGTATACGGGGTTTTTGGGGCGCTGATAACTAATCTGAAAGCATTTTTTCGGACACTTTTCTGTTTCGCGATTTTCATCATTAGACTTGATAGCCAGAACTAACCTAAGAATTGTTTCCAAAGCATTGGGGATGCTGGGTTTTGTTTTCAGACTGGCCCGGGACTTGTCTTTGTCTTCCTTGAAAACTCTCTATTGCTCACTTGTGAGATCTCAACTGGAGTACGCCTCTATAGTATGGTCCCCATATTACAATGTGCATATAGATAACATCGAAAGAGTACAGAATAAATTTTTAAGATATTGTCGATTTCGATTTGCAAATGATCATATTGAAGTGTCTTTAAACACCTTAACGGAAAGAAGAATAGTCAATGATCTCTCTTTTATACATAAATTATTGAGTGGAGCTATTGATTGTCCTGAATTATTGGAGCAGATCTGCATAAAAATTCCTGAACGATTGTTGAGAAAAAGCGACATTTTTAAAATTAAATTTCATTCCACAAATTATGCGAAGTTTGGCCCTATAACCAGATCGTTAAATTACTTAAATGAACATCCATCTCTTGACCCTTTTGGGAGCTCACTAAATAGGTTTAGGAGTAATATATTTGCCCAGTTTTAATGTAAAATTGTTATTATTTTAATTCATTTAAATGTATTTTGTACTGAAATTTTGAACTTTCAATTTTTAATTTTTGGTTATCTTTGTCTTAATAATTGTTATATTTCTTTATATATTTTATATTGTATTTGTAATACTTTAATGGGGTTTCCCGTATACTAATAAATAAAAAAAAATAAAAAAATAACCTAAATTTATTATTTTCCCTTTCTTTTTGCAAACAATTTTTGATTTAAAGGTAAATTGGTACTTAATATTTGATTTCCACCTCTTAAATTCCCATTTTTCTATTTATTTTACCTATTTTTCCATAAAATTGTTAAGCCTCACTTTCAATTGCAGTAGCTTTGGGGGAGCCAAGCCGAAAGTTAAGCTTTGCAATTTTATGAAAAAAACAGGTAAAATAAATATAAAAATTGGGTTTTAAGAGGTAGAAATAAAATATTAAGTACCAATTTAGCTTTAAATCAAGAATTGTTTGCAAGATGAAGAAGCAAAATAGTAAATTTAGGTTAGTTCTGGTTATCAAGTCTGATGATGAATATCTCGAGAACGAAGCGTGTCCGAAAAAATTCTTTCACATTCGTAATCAGCGCCCCAAAAAAATGCGTATACCAAATTTTATTAAAATCGGCGATGCGTCCGGCTTGTAAACAATTAACAAATTTAGCAATACTATGACAACGTTTTTTAAACGTCCAAAAAAAAAACTTAAAAAGCCTGTTCCTAGACGTTTTAGGTACTACAAAAAACGTTTTTAAAACGTTGTTTTGGCCGACACAAAACTCTTAAAAAACGTTTAAAGAACATTCACGAACGTTTATCGTACGTTACCCAAAATCTACTTGAATGTTTAATAAACGTTTATAAAACCAACTTGTGTTATAAGAGTAACCTTAATATGGAATACCCGCATTTTTCTTAAACGGAAATTCACATTAGCAATTAGACGGGGTTCGTCTCTTTTTTAATGCCCATTCGCGAGTGGAAATGGTAACATGTCAGTAGAGCAAGCCTTTTTGTCGCTGTAGCAACGTTTTGTTTTATCGCTTTCTCATAACTTTTTAAGGTTTTAAAAACATACTACTATACTAAATTGAAGGAGAGGGACCTTTAAATATTAATATTTAGGGCTCAAATCATTACGATATTTTCTTTTTGTAATCCTAAGCAATATTTTCGATATGTAAAAAAATAAAAGTTGAATTTTTGGCCCAGTCTACTGTTTATAGTATTTCATATTTGGGGTACCTTTTCCATATTTAGCTACCGTTATCATTTTTGAGTTTTTTTTAAATTTTAATTGAAATTAATCAATGTAACTAAAAAAATTTACAAAGTAAAGGACAATAAATATGATTGTTAATAATTATTACAAGAAGTTTTTTATTTATAATTTTTATGCAAATTATGTGTAAAAAACAAAGTGGTTTTTATATTTGGTCACTTTCCCCTACAACTAAAACATCTAGATGGTAGTGGTCAGTGGCGTAGCGAGGCGTAGGCGGGCGGTGTAGGTGGTAACCTACGGCCTCGTGCTTGGCTGGGCCTTGCAACCAGGAGGCGTTGGAGTTGAAGGTATGAAATGTGAGACATAGATATTGATATGTTATAATGTTGTAGATATGATAACCAGTATAGCACACGTGATTGAAGTATAAAAAAGATATGGTTTATGAAACGATCTTTTTTGCTCTTTAACTTTAATCTTTCAATAAAGGGGACTTGCAGCTACATGTTCGCCTACGGAAATATTTTATGTGTATAAAAAAAAAAATTGAGGGTGGGGAACTTTTTTGGTTCACAACTTTTTTGCGATCTTTCTCGACAAAAAGGGTCTCGCGGATATGACTTCGCCTACGCCTGTTTTTGCTTACGCTACGCCACTGGTGGTGGTCTATACTAACTGTCCACACACCTCGTGTGTGTGTGTGTGTGTGTGTACAAAATGTTTGTAATATCATATGCATGTATGTTAAACGTTTAAAATAAGATTTTTTTTTTAAATTTGTTTTTGGCTCTGGTCGCTTATGGTCCAGTTTGCTAGCTGCGCTTACAGCGCTTAGCTTCAAAAGAAAGATGTCGTCAATTAAGCGTGAATCTTTACTCGATCCCCGAAGGTAAAAACGCCCGTACAGCTGCTCTAACCACCACACCGAGAAAAACTCTGTAGTTTCTACGCGACGTCTGCACTGTTCGGAGATCGAACAAAAAGAGTCCTGATACTAATAAGTTTTTAAGAAAATATTTTTTCTACTACTGTATAAATAAGAAAACTTTGTGGTCCTAGCAACGCGAATTATAACGAAAGAGAACTTTCGTGTTACCTTTTCGCAGTCATGTTGAAAGTGACATATCCGTGACAGTTTCGGAAAAAGTTGGAAATGTTTAACTTTTTACGGAATGTGCCGATTTTCTTGTTAACTTTTATACTTAAACGGTATTTTTGTTACTATTATTCACATTTATAATCTTAATGTATGTTTTTTGCATCTATAAACAGACGATTTTTTGAAAATTGCACCAATCCGCAGTTCCGGATTTACGCAATTTTTGTTTACATGAGGACTAGGCATGAGTGTGCTAGTGGAGGACGCTTATCAGCAGCCAAACCAAGAAATTAAGGAAGAAGAATCAGCTGTTTCGCTTTTTTAAAAGAAATTGTGTTCGGCTTGTCCATAGATTTGTGTATTTTAAAAGGTCTTATCTGGTTTTATAGAGTACAGAATTAATTTTGAAAATGCGTTGTTCAGTGTTGATGTGTAATATGGATTATCAAAACAGAAGTTACGACAAGAACATAATGTTCTTTCGATTTCCAAAAGATGAAGGTCTTCAAAAAATTTGGGTGAACGTTTGCCAACGAAAAGACGAAAATATAAATGTAAATAATGCACGCGTTTGTTCTAAACACTTTCCAGAAGATTCTTATAAAAGGGATTTAAAAGCTGAATTACTGGGTATTTCAACAAAAAACCATATGCATTTAAAGGACGATGCTATACCAACTTTGCATTTGCCTCTAAAACCATCAATAATGCCCCAAAATGAAGACAGAGAAGAAAGAGATTCGAAAACAGATCAAAGAAATATAGTTAAGGCCCTTCTTTCTAACAAGTAAGTTTATTATGTACCCAAGCAGGATATGAATTAATTGCACAGTGTTCTATGCTTACCATTAACCATATTTACTCTATAAAATTAAAGGTAATTTTCTAGAAACCGGCGGCAACTCCGATTTTGACGAAATTTGGTATACGGGGTTTTTGGGGCGCTGATCACGAATCTGAAAGAATTATTTGGCGGAAACGTTTCGTTCTCAAGATATTCATCATCAAATTCAAATTTGAACTCTGCTTATTTTTACTATATTCCCCTTCTTTTTGCACACAATTCTTGATTTAAAGCTAAAGTGTCACACAATATTTGATTTTTACCTTTTAAAACCCCGTTTTTCTACGTTTTTTACATTATTTTTGCATTAAATTGCGTGGCTTTTCTTTGATAATGCGGCAACCATACATACACATAGGACTTCATGGCACACTGGGATTAAAATGATTGAAAGTATAGGTATGCAATTTAATGCAATAATAATTTAAAATACGTAAAAAACGGGGTTTTAAAAGGTGAAAATCAAATATTGTGTGCCACTTTAGCTTTAAATCAAGAATTATGTGCAAAAAGAAGGTGAAATATGGTAAAAATAAGGTTAGTTCAAATACCAACTTTGATGATGGATATCTCGAGAACGAAACGTTTCCGCCAAATAATTCTTTCAGATTCGTGATCAGCGCCCCAAAAATCCCCGTATACCAAATTTCGTCAAAATCGGAGTTGCCGCCGGTTTCTAGAAAATTACCAAATTAAAGCTAACCATAAACTATGTTCACATTATAAATTTTGAATTGCATGTTATTTTCTGCATACTTCTCCAAGAATTTCAAACACTTCAAATTTAACCACATATAACTTAACCCCAATAGTTTATTTAATAGAAGTGTTTAGTAAAAACTTTTAAGGAAAATGTATTCTTTGGTCTTGAAGCTTGATCATAGGGCTTGATAATTTTACATATATTTATTTTGTCTTTGTGCTTGTAGCATTTTTAAGGTGATCTGATGATCCGGCGTTAGTGTTGTTATATTATTAAGTATAGTAAGTAGTAAAAGTATATGGTAAAATTTTCCATCTCAATCTCGAATTCAATAGTAAATAGAATCTTTTATTTGTGATGGTCAACTTTCAAATTTTTCAAAATAGTTTTTTTCATCACTCAAAGGTTACACAAAAAAAAGGTTTAAATTTGCTTTATTAAGACATTAAAAAAAAAAGATTTTTCTAACCAATGTGACAGTTTTGCATGATCATCTGTGGCACTTCCCACCAATCAAATTACTGATTCCGGTGCTTTTTACTATAGTTTCTTCTTTGTTGTTTCTTCTTTGGACTAGAGTATTAAAATTAAAACTATCTAACATTACCCTGTATGAAACCATATATGGATATCGGTTGTTCTTTCTCACATATAAGTATCTAAGAAATCGTTTCTGAACTCTCTCTATAAGATCTATGTGAGTTTTTGCTGATGGCATCCATATTTGTGTGGCGTATTCCAAATGTGGTCTCACCAAGGCATTGTACAGTCTTATAACTGTGGCTATATCCCAATCTTTACTATTTCTTATAACAAACCCCAAAGACTTATAAGCCTTGTTCGTAACAGAGACATAATGGCTATTAAATTTAAAATTTGATTGAAAGAGAACACCAAGGTCCTTTACTGTATCCTTGCGATCAATTTACATTATTACAATATAATTATTTACAATATAGTTATTTTTTCTTGTAAAGGTCATAACTGAACACTTTGTGACATTTAAAGACATTTTGTTTTCACTAAACCATTCTACCACTCTGTTTAAATCGTTTTGCAGCTCTACACTATCTGCTGCACATGTTACAATTTTAAATAACTTAAAATCATCTGCAAATAATAACCCAGTTGAATTTTGTATGCAGTCTGGCAAAGAATTGATAAATAAGCTAAAAAGAAGAGGGCCCAGAATGCTACCTTGTGGCACCCCTGAGGTGGCAGTAAACTTATCTGAGAAGCATTTACCAATTCTTACCATTTGCTTTCTATCTTCTAGGTAAGATTTTAAAAATAAATATGCTGATTCGGATAATCCATACTCAATCAGCCTGTTAAGCAATATGATGTGATCCACCTTGTCAAACGCCTTCTCACAATCTGTATATTTTACACCAAGTTGTTTGCATTCATCAATGGCTTTAGCCACATATTCTGAGAAAATACACAGATTGGTGACAGTTGATTTGTCTGTTATAAAGGCATGTTGAAAAACTGAGATCTTAGGCAACATTCCCTCAAACAGGTCCTCATGCAAAATCATCTCAAAAATCTTTGCCAAAACATTGATAAGACTTATAGGCCGATAATTAATTATTTCTTTTTTATGTCCCCTTTTAAAAATGGGTGTCACAACGGCTAACTTCAAATCAGATGGAATTTTTTTGTTTTAAAGCTAGATTAAAAATGTAGGTCAAAGGTTTTACTAAAAACTAAGCCAGGCCTTTAAAAATATAGGCCGGAATGTTATCACTGCCAGTGGATTTTTAGGCTTTAATTTTTTAATATGTTTCAAAACAGTTTATTCCTTTATCTTAGAAAAATGAAAGTATGCACCATCAAGGGGCCTTGCATAAGAACGTGCTTGATCAGGCACATTAAAAACAGATTTAAAATATTGTGCAAAAGCGTTATCTATATCAGTGGCATTGTTATAATATTGATTATTGTATTCCATCTCTACTGGTACACCATTGTGATTATTTTTGCTTTGTATAAAAGACCAGAAAGATGTGGGATCCCAATTTATGTTAAGCTCTATTGTTTCTTTATATTTTTTGTATTCTAACTTGATTTGCTGTTTAATGTTTTTTCGTAACTCTGTATACATGTTGTAATTTGTAACGCGTGTTTTACCTTTTCGTATGTTCTTACATAATCTATTTTTGTGTCTAATTTTACGTATTAAGTCCATAGAGTATCATGGAGGAAATTTGGGACCACTTGAAGTGCTTTTTACCTGATATTTAGGAATAGCCACATCTAGATTAGATTAGATTAGATTAGATTAGGAGGTGGATTGCATATCCTCTAACACTGCAACCTGCTCAGGTTTATTGTGTGTCCTCCGTCCATAGGTTAGAGCACGCTATCCAAGCCGGTCTGTTTAATCAGACTCCACAAGCTTGAAACTGGCCCCTTGGTATATCTTGCCGCTTTAGGTTTTTCTTCACCCAGCCTTGCAAACCGCAGACGACAAAGGGCTTCGCAGTAGCACCATACGTGTTCTGCGGTTTCTTCCTCCTCCTGGCAGAACCTACATAGGTTTTCTTCTGCCAGGCTCATAGTTTCCAGGTGTTTATTCAGTCTGCAATGGCCTGTCAGGTGACCCACTATTATTCTTACTGCCTTCCGGTTATAATTCAGAAGGTCTTTTGTAAATTCTGGCGAGTAAGCCTTGATGAACACTTTCGCCTGACGCTGTCCTGGTGTTCTCCTCCACCAGTCTTGTGATTCCCTCATAATCCATGATCTAATGGATGACCTTACCTGGCATGATGGAATACCACAGTAGGGCTCAGGACCTACCATTGTCCTACCAGCCCCTCCTTTGCCAATTTATCAGCTTCTTAATTGCCTTCGTGGCCTTCATGTCCTGGTACCCAGGCAATGGTTAGCTTGTTGGACGCACCCACCTCTTCCAGGGCAATTACGCAGTCCCGCACCAGCTTGGAGCTGATTTTGCATGAACTGAGTGCCCTGATGGCTGCCTGGCTGTCCGAATAGATTACTATGGTTTTATCCTCATAGCTCCTTCTGATGATTTCCCTAGCGCATTGTTCTATGGCTACAATTTCGGCCTGGAACACAGTAGGGTGTTGTCCGAGACCCAAGTTTATTTTCGTCCTTGGTTTGTCCCCATATTTCGTATGTTCTTACATAATCTATTTTTGTGTCTAATTTTACGTATTAAGTCCATAGAGTATCATGGAGGAAATTTGGGACCACTTGAAGTGCTTTTTACCTGATATTTAGGAATAGCCACATCTAAGCACCTATATATGCTATTATAGAAAAGCTTAATGCCACCGTCAACGTCTTCACATGCCAGCAGGTCCGTCCAGTCCCACTCTTTATCAATTCATATAGAAGCCTAAAGTCGCCTTTAGGGTAGTCGTATGCAAACGTTTTTTAAATGTTTTTAGTGGATGCTGTCCCTTTAAGAGGTATACAGAATTTAAGTGCAGGGTGATAGGGATCCTCCCTTACAAGTGCACTGTCCGACCTGCTAACATCGGAGACCTCCATGTTTGACATAACCAAATCCAGGCGCCTATCCATAAAATTACAAATGTTATTAAACTGTTTTAACCTAAACTAAAATAAAATATCCATATTTTCTAACATAAAAATTTCAAACATATTAAAATAGGCTTCATAACACTCAATATTACACCTTGGTGGAAAATACACAACTGATATAATTGTACTATGTTTCTTGTTTTTAACTTTTACAAAAATACATTCTACATCACAGCCAACGTTAATAATTTCATAACAAATATATTTTTTTAAAGCTAAAATAACGCCACCCCCCAGAGCAGCTCCATTGTTTCGGTCTTTTCTAAGAAGCGTATACCTGGTGTCAAATAGTTCAGAGCTAGAAATTCCATCACATAACCAAGATTCAGTTACTGCTATAACATCATAATCCTCCGAGAAGACACTCACTAAAAATCTTCTGTTTTAGTTCTAAGACCACGCACATTTTGGTAGTAAAAAGTACTTATTTGTAAATTTTTGGACCCTGTATTGGTATTATTTAAATTGCAATTGTTTTAATAATTATTATTTTTTATAATTTCGTTTCTGGATCCGCCTCCATTACTTTCAGACTGAATCCCTCTCTTCACTAAAAAACGTGACACAAGTGCCCCATTCAGCCAAATCTCTTTATTCCATGCCTTTCTAAAGTTTTCCTGTTTAATTGTAACCTTCATTAATGAATACAATGTGGGTTGCTTTGGTGTATGTGCTTCGCATATTACTTCAGGAAAATTCGGGTCTAGCATTCGTTTTAAATCGCTAGGTGTAGTATTCGGATTTATGGTGAGTTTATAAAAAAATTTTTAGCATTTATCATTTAACATTTTACATTTAACATTTAAGATTTAGCATTTAGTAATTTAGACACTGTTCATAAAAATATTAAAATTAGACGTTTGGTCATGCGCATTGTAATGATATTTGACTTTTGACAGAAGACAGCCGCTTGCTTGTCAGTAATAACATTGATCCCATTACAAAAACTTTATTAATTTCACAATTCGGCGAGTCCATCTTTAACTTAGCGCAGACCAAAACAATAATAAAACCAAAATATATCAAATTATGACATTACAGAAAACATTCCGACATTTGACAGGTTTTGACATGCGCAGTCGAATTTTAATTTAGCATTTAATTTAAGAAGATAAAAGTTGGCCAACTCTTAAATGATAAATGTTAATGGTGGGTTTATAAAAAAATTTAGCATTTAATTTAACATTTAACATTTAGCATTTAGTATTTAACAAAAGTTCGGCTTATGGTGATTCATGTAGACGTTCATAAAACTCATTTAACATTTAGGATTTAACATTTATCATTTAAGAGTTGGCCAACTTTTATCTTCTTAAATTAAATGCTAAATGAAAATTCGACTGCGCATGTCAAAACCTGTCAAATGTCGGAATGTTTTCTGTAATGTCATAATTTGATATATTTTGGTTTTATTATTGTTTTGATCTGCGCTAAGTTAAAGATGGACTCGCCGAATTGTGAAATTAATAAAGTTTTTGTAATGGGATCAATGTTATTACTGACAAGCAAGCGGCTGTCTTCTGTCAAAAGTCAAATATCATTACAATGCGCATGACCAAACATCTAATTTTAATATTTTTATGAACAGTGTCTAAATTACTAAATGCTAAATCTTAAATGTTAAATGAAATGTTAAATGATAAATGCTAAATTTTTTTTATAAACTCACCATAAATCCTAAATGTTAAATGAGTTTTCTGAACGTCTACATGAATCACCATAAGCCGAACTTTTGTTAAATACTAAATGCTAAATGTTAAATGTTAAATTAAATGCTAAATTTTTTTATAAACCCACCATTAATCTTGTGACATGCAAGGAAATATTCTTGGGTACTCCTTGCACTTCAAGGTTTTCATTATTTCGCCCTACCACAAAATTTCTACGCTTTTTCGACGAACTTGTTCCCATCCGTCGGTTTGGCCACTTACTGATACAGGATTCTGCAAATCCCGCATTGTTTTTCGAGCCTGTGCCTCTAAAATCGCTGTATTTACTTGTCTAGAATCCACTATTTGTTTTCTTTGCTCTGGTCTGTCTGACAGATGCGTGTTTACTTTTACTTCTCCATTGGTTTTGACAGCGCCCTTGCGTGTAATGTTGGTTGCCTTGCTAAGTCCTTGACTCGATGACGTGGTACACCCGTCAGCCTCTCCGGCGCCTGGTCCGTGGGCTAACGATGTAGGTGCTGGAAGGACGTAAGATGGAAGGGGGTACTGTTTACTTGCCATTGATTTTGATTTTTTTGTATATTGTTGGCTAATTTTTCTTCTAACATTTTTATTAATGTTTTTTGTATGCTTACGGTATAGTCTTGCTCTTCTTGAAGTTTTTTAATTACACTAAGTTCCCGTTGTAGACACTCAATTTCCTTTTTCAGCAGTACCGATTTGTTAGCTTCGGCCATGTTTATCGCTGATAAGCATTCTTTACATTCATCACAAACCCATAATAAATTTGAATTATCCATAATAATTTTAAGCCACGAATCTTTAATTGAGACACAGATTAGATGAAACTTCTTTTTACAATTTTTACACTCGATTGCTTTCGTATTAACAATAAAATTATCGGAGCAACGTTCACAGACACTCGTACCTTCCGCCATTTTCTCCGGAATATAGAATACCATTTTGTTTTTACACATAATTTGCATAAAAATTATAAATAAAAACTATATATATGTATATATATATATATATATATATATATATATATATATATATATATATATATATATATATACTATTGGAATCTTAAACCGCCCTTATGAGAAAACTGGTCGCATGGTCCAAAACTGATAAATACGAAATTTTACTCCGATTGGAAATAAAATATACGTTGAGTTATAACTCAAAATCTAAAAATGACCAAGAGTAAAGTACCTTTATTTTTTAAAATAGAACAAAATTGTATAAGAAAATATTGTTTAAGGTATAATGCATAATGTAAAAAATTTACCATTACATTTTTTTACTCTTGTTTTTACTTCAAATTTTCACATAAAAATCAATTCTCGACATTTACTTATACAATTTGTTCTATTTTTAAAATAAAAATAGTTAGCCCCTAGGAATTTTTCATATTTTTAGGTATAGCTTGCCCTGTATAGTACCAATTGGAGTAAAATTTTGTATTTATTAGTTTTGGACCAAGCGACAAGTTTTCCCAAAATTTTATTTTAAAATTTCATTTCCATCTGTCCTCTTGTAACAACTATCCTGGGACACACTTTATAGTATTCTCAAGCTCGAGATATTCATTATTAAACTTAAAAAAAAAACAAGTTTTTAATTTATTACCATCTCTTTATTATACTCGAAAAATGTCCACTAAATTGCAGGGTTCTCAGATATATCAATTGATATATATCGCGATATTTATGCCGAATAAATATACAAATTTTCGATTTATATCAATATTGGCAGAAATTGGTTCCTACTTACTTTTAAGCAAATCCTATGATTCAGTCAATAATCTTTATCTACATCCAGCCAGCTTTTCCAAACAATTATTGATTTAAAGGTAAGATGGCACGCAGTATTTTATTTACATCAGATAAAATCCTATTTTCCTTTTATTTTTCAATTTTCCCATAAAAATACAAAGCTTTACTTTAAATCTTTTCAGTCGCAGTAGCCTTTGATGGTACTATGTCTATACATGTTTGCAGCGTTTAAGGGTTGTATCTTTGCAATTTAATAGGAAAATATGTCAAATAAATAAAAAACTTTTAAAGGGTGGGTATTAAATATTGGGTTTTTAACAAAACATTGCAAGCGACTTTCGGCAAATTTCCTTCCTTTAAGATCTTAGTCTAATTGTTATATTAATCATTTGAATTCACCACTTTGCCTTTTGCTAATTTAATCAACCCTGTATCTGTTACCTTTTTGATATCCTATTGGTTGGTTTGAATTTCAAAAAGCCTGTATACCTTATTTTTTTTAGAATTTTGTTCAGGTCAATAAATCTGATGTTTTTTTAACACATATTTTAAAATTTCAGCTCTGGTATGCAAGATGAAACAAATAAGGAAAGGGAAAAATTCCTCGATAAATACCCAATAGCTTCACCCTCCTCTGCATCATTACAGAGTTCTGCACCAACACCATGTGTGAGGCTAATAAAAATTTTTCACTCTTACAGGTTAGTATTACTTGCTTTCTAAAATCTAAAAAATACATTTATCTATACTAATATATAAAGAGGTAAAGTTTGTAGCTTTGTAGCCGATAATCTTCGGAAGTAATGAACCTATCATAAAAATTATTTCACAATGAGAAAAGCTACACTATTCAGGAGTGTTATAGGCTATATTTTACTATGATTAAACAAAAGTTCAGATATTATCGCCCAACGATTGGGCACTGATCAGCTATCTTGGGTAAACTATAACTAAAATTCGATATTGACGTTACTATTCTCAACGGATTTTGATGCATTTTTTCAATAGATAGAGTGATTTAAAAGGAACGTTTATATGTATTATAATGTAAGAAAAATATATATACAGAGTGTTTAAAAAATAGTATACATTTAAAATTCAATTTTGACGTTACTATTGCAATTGAAAAAAGTGTTTATAGAAATTGTTAAACTTCGGAACTGTTCGTGTAAACCGAACGGCTGCCAAGCACAAAATCGAAAAGTCTTTAGAAGTAAAAATACTTAAACCTTGCTTTTTCAAATGTATTTCTGTAACTGTGTAAAACAAAACCCCACAAAACAAACAATAAAGAAAAACAACTAAAATTGTTTCCCCCTATTTTTTGGGTTAATGGTACTTTCATCATGATTTGCAATAACTCTAAATTATGGGTACAAGCACTATTTTAATAAGGCCGGTATTAATAATACCCGAGCTTAATAAGGCAACTTGCAATTATTCTCTATTATACTATCTAGAGGCTTACAAAATTGCTTAAATATAAAGATTTGCAAAATAATTATTAGTATTTAAAAATATTATACAGGGAGTAACAAAATTTTTTTATTAAGTTTCTATCACTATTCAACGGATTTTGTTGCGGTTTTTTTTAATAGATAGAGTGATTCAAAAGAAAGGTTTATATGTATATAATAATAATCAAAATCTTCACGGTATAGGAAATGGGAATTGTTTTACTCCGAATTTAACGGGTGCGAAGCCGCGGACAAAAGCTAGTTAGTAGTTATAATGCTGGATTTATAGATTGACGTTTCTGTTTTCGTTTGCGATTTGACGTTTTCAGTTAGAAGATGAAGCAACAACTTTGCATTTGTCAATTTATAGTCTCTGTTTACCGTTTTCATATACCATAGTAAAAACCAAAACGTCAAACGGCGATCGGTAACGGAAACGTCAAACTCTAAATTCAGCTTAATGGTATGCAGTAGGGTGGAACAAAAAACATGTGTTTTAAATATTTTTCACATAAATGTTCAGCCAATTTAAAAAGTTCATAGGCAATGTGTAAAAAAGAACTGTCGTGTAAAACACTAACAGGTAGAGATCAGACAAAGAATGTCGGCATGTAAACATTTTCTGATATGGTGACCCATCGACCTCGCTTTGTTTTTGTCGTAATTGCCTATAAACCTTTGGAAGTGGCTGAACGTGTATACATTAAAATGTACCTTTGGACATATAAAAACTCTTGTTAAAATCTGAACGCCTTAATTTTTTATTTTCTGGTTTCTCATAAGGTTTGAACTTTGTTTGTTTTTTTTTAATTTTATTGATTTAATGTTAATGAATTAACAATATAAAAAAATATTGATTTTATAAATTAAAAATTTATGAATACATGTTATGGCTCTAGCTTGAAAGCATAATACGTTTACTATGATGTCTTGAAAAAATATATGTCTGCCGGTTCCTTAAATGATTTAAAAACTGTCTGTCCATGGCTGTTTTCCAAATAAATAATACCGGGTGTATCTTACTCGTTATATGACATAATTGTGAATTGATTAATCTATTTACTTTTCTGTTACTTCCGATTTAACTAGAAATGACTGCTACTTTCAAATTCTAAATTGTACTACCGGTATTTTTTAATTCCAATCCGGAGTTCAATGATAAGGCAAAAACGGTTTATTTTAAGTCAAGTAGCCATGGAAAAATAAAATTAATGGTCTTTTATTTTCTACGACTTCTCAAGGCGGAGTCAAACTTTGCAAAATCATATTTATGGTCATAACTCATTTTTTCAGATGGAAAGAGGGTGGCTCGTTAGCATATCCTAAAAAAGCATTTTATTCCGAATAATTTGGCTACCACATAGGCGGTATTTGGAGTAAGGAGTTACATACAGTTGTAATTTTGAAAAAATCGACATTTTTTTTTGCATATAATTCATTTAATTCATAATTCATTTATTTTCATGTTATTGACAAATTGTCTTACATACGTCAAATCATATAGGCTAAATATGGCATCATAATCACATTCTTTATTAACTAATTAATTGTAATTGAGAATCCTGCCGATAAATTATATTTTTAAAAAGACATTTTTATTACATAACAATAAACGTGTTTGGGTCCACCCAAGATGTAAAACATATTCCTATATTTTTGAATTTATTCAAAAAAAAAAACAATAAAATTTGATAATTTTAGACCCTATGAGGAACCTGTAAATAAATAGTTGTGGCGTTTGGAATTTAACACTAACTTTTTTGGTATATCGATATTTGTGACATAAATTGATTGATCTCTCATTTATTTTCTATTACTTTCGGTTTAAGCTACGCGCACATACGACGGCATCGGACGGTACGGATCGCACAAAAATAGTTTCAGTGAAATTAAATGATATATATGTACATGCACATGCGTGTCATGGGTAAATCATGGGTGAATCTTAAAAGTCCGCGCCTTTTCACCGGGTGTATAAAACTACTGGGTTAAAAGCCCCAGGTAGGAATCGGCTTAAATACTTGTCAAATAACGTAATCTTCGACCTGTATCGCACATGTGGAACGGTATTGGCCGGATTTTAATTTAAGTTGCTATATTTTCGTGAAATTTTTAAATCTGGTGTCTACCGTCCGCACCTACGAACTTTACTTCATTTAATTTCACTGGGACTATTTTTTCCGATTCGGACCGTCCCGTCGGAAATGACTGAAATGACTAAGACAATTCCAAATAAGAATTTAACATTTTAAAAGTTCTTACGCCTATTTATTTTTTGTGAGTCATTTTTAATATTGCATCTAGATGGTTATGATCCTTTATTTATGTGTTTATCTTTTGTCAGATCGCAAAAAAAAAGTTTTTTGTTCCACCCTAGTGTAAAGTTTAAAATGCAAAGTATTGTCTTTAATACATGCTTTTTAGCTTATCACCTGAAGATTTAATGGAAAAAATTCATTCCTTAAGGAGACAAAACAACAATTTGAAAAATAAGTTGGGTGTTGCTCGAAGAACAAGCCAACGCAGGAAGCAGAAAATTGCTCTCTTAAAACAAGTCATTGCTGAAATGTCAAAGGCAAAACTTTCTTCTGTAAAGCAATAGAGCAACTATTAAAGGAGATTACGTTAAAAAGCAGTACCCCATTAAACTGAAGAGATTTGCAATGGCGGGACTTTTGAAGTAGCCTATGAGCAAAAGGAATAAAGAATCGACAATATACATTGATATCTGCTGTAAACCAAAGTGGCTCTTGCATTATGGTCAGCTTTTATTCCTTTGATATTTTCAGTGGAATGTCATTTGTAGTGTTCCGTTCCGTCACCACAAAGAAAAACGTTTTCGTTTTCCAGACTATTAACTTCTTTTAATCAAGGCTATTAAATAAATAAAATTATACAGGGTGTCCAGAAACTTAACCGACAAACTTTTTATTGGGAAACATTTTTCTTTTCATAAGGAAATGAACAAATTCGCATATTTAGAAGTAAGTTTAAATTCTAAACATCTTTTCTTTATAACAATTTGCGATGTTAGGATAAATAAAGGTACTTTACTCTTAGGAAAAAATACATTTTTGATCAAACCTCGTAGATGACGGACAAAATTTATTATCTGATGATTGTATTCTAAGTTTTAGATCATGCAGATCTTTTTATAAAGAATAAATTTCTTTCGTAAAATTAATAATAAAAATGTTTCCCATATGACGCCAACTTACGAAAACAAAAAGATGTTTCTTGAAAAAAATACTCTTCCCCATCATGGACGACACTGGTGGCAATTTATTTTTTTGTATGTTAAAAAATTTGGATACATAGACCTCCATTTTTTTAAATATCTGAATAGGTATAAAAGTCATAAACAGACGATCATTTTTTAAAATTTTTAACACCTAGTAGATCAAAAACTAATACATTTGGAACATATATTCATATGATTTTTTTGTTATTATTAATTGTAGAATTACTCTTTAAAGTTTGTTGGTAAAGTTACTAAACACCCTGTATAATATATGAAGAAGAGTTGCCTAAGGCTATTATCTTATGGATTACAACATGCTTATCGAGAAGTTGGTTCTGTATGGTTCTAAAAAGGTTGGTAGGAACCCTATTTACTACCCAACAGGAATAAAAATAAAATAAAAAAATAAAAGTAATAGTATAACAATGTGGGTATCACAATGATCTGTCGAAAATTACAGAATGGATGCCAATGAACAAATAGTCCCAGCGTCAGTAGACAGAGTATACAGCACTTTAAACTCTGCACAGTTAAATATTAAGAACAGAAATAAACTAAGATTTGTCTTTAAACTGTTTACCAACAAACGAAAAAAAAACAAAATTTATATTATATGTACTTATTTTCTAATATTGTTGTGTTGCTCTTTTCGAGTTTAATATTTTTATATTATTTTGGTATATTGCTGGAATAAAGAATTGTCTTGATTAAATCATTGTTTTTTTTTTCACACTCGAGTAATTTTAAATCATAATTTGAATCCAAATTATTGAATGACTTCATATGTCAATCCAACCTTGGTTTTAAACTTACTTTATGGACATCATAGCTCTACTAAAATAACAAAATTAACTACTTCCTATCCAACCCTATATGCAGAAAGCTTTGGAGGTATTTCTTTGTTTAAAATAAAGGGTAGTTTGTATAAAAATGGGTCAAAAATAAAACCTTAGATGGAGGAAAGTAAAAGTACCATTTTAATTTTAAATCTTAAAAACGATTTTTTTCTACAACTACAGTGAAAATAGCAAATACCACACTGTTTTCATGCATAGAAAATGCCTTATATCACACTAGTGTTGCAAAGTAAAAATAGAAAAAAGTATTTTCTTTGAAATAAACAAGTTTGCATATTTAAAAGTTATTATCAGTCCTAAACATCTTCTTTACAAAAAAATTTGATATTGATAAAAATTAAAGTACTATCGCTTAAGCAAAATTAATATTTTTTAGATACCTCGTATGCCACTGAGAAAAATGAATATCTGATAATTCCGTTTTAGGTTTCAGACCATGCAAAACTTTTAATAAAGAATAACTTTTTTTTTGTAAAATTAATATTAAAAAACTTTGGTGCGAACTTAAGTAGACACGCTGTACATATGTTATGATGTCATTTTAAAAGATTGTGTAGCTACATGACTTACGCCAGCCAGAACAAAAAACTGATGTCATCGCTGTCATATTTAAAATAAATTTGGAGTTATCAGACTGTTAATTTGAAATTCATTGAAAAAACCATGCAATATTTTTTTAAGTAAGGACCTTTTTAATTTTTAAAATGATACATAGCTACGAGGTAGGTAATTTTCGACAGTGGCGTTGCGTGACCAAAATTAGGCGTAGGCAAAGTCGTGACTGAGGGGCCCCTTTTATAACGAAAATTCTGCGAAGCCCCTTTTATCCTGTGAAAAAATTTTAAGGAGCAAAAAAAGTCCTCCCCCATTTTTTTAACACGTTCTACAGTTTTGTGGGGCCTCTGATTTACAATTTCGGGCGTTCAAGACCGTTCGCATCTTTCATTTCGGTATTTTTCCTATATCACATTCTATACCTTTACCTTGCCGCGCTTTTTGAAACGGTGTATTATCTCAGTAACCGTCAAATATAAATAAACCAAATTTTGTGCCAATTGGTAACTAAACATGAAGAATTAAAAAGTGCATTTGCAAGGTTGCCAAGTTTATCGTTTTTCTGTAGGTTAGGGAATTTTAAAATTGATTACCCTATTTTTTATTATTGTAATTAATTGCCTGTATTAACTTTATTATGACCTGAAATTATCGTTTTTATACTCCTGTCAATTTTGAAGATATGGCATCATGTTTTTTCGAAATTAATACAAAAACGGCTGGGTATGGTCAATTATCTAAAAAGCGATTTAACCAATATTGAAGTGAAGTGAAACTGAACCTTCTAAGTTCATGAATAGCATTTTGCGACGTTTTCAAGATACTTTAAAAAATTTAAGAAGAGGAAACAAGGAAATTTAATTATGAAACATCACAAATGTAATTCCTAAATTTAAAATGTCCAGTTACTCTCCTGTGCTAATTTTAATGAATTTCGGTTGAATTGTTTTTGAGATAATTGACCATATCTGGTCGTTTCTGTATTCAAACTTGATACCATGTCTTCAAAATTGACAGGAGTAATAAAACGATAATATCAGGTCATAAAGTTGATAAAAGCAATCGATTATAATAGGGTATTTCATTTTAAAATTTCCTAACCTAGAGAGAAAGCTATTATAAACTTGGCAACCTAGAAAATATAATTTTTAAATTCTTGAAGTTCACTTACCCCTTCGCACAAACTTTGGTTCATTTATATTTAACGGTTGCTGAGATAATCCACCGCTCCGGTTTGTTCTACTTACCCTGTATACCGCAGTGGGGAAAAGTATATTACAGGGTGTCTCTGAAAGGTCTGTACAAAATGCTCCCACAGACTACTTGATCCTAAATACAACGATCTAACGCAATTTACCTTATTCGAAAAGTGAATCGTTTGCGAGATACAGGGTGTCCAAGTTTTTATTTTATTTTAGTTATTTTTAAATTTTTTATTTAATATTGGATTTTTTACAAAATTCGGTACACGGGGATTTTGAAGTAAGGAATCAAATGCTACTCCTGTTCTTGCTGCTAAATGTAGAAGAGGAGCCACATGCAGTACTTTGTTTTTGTTCAAAGAGAAATATCATTTTTTGTGCTTCGGTGTATGGTGATTCTAGTAAATAATTGTTATTCTTTCATATTTTTTGCTCGAAAAAAGGTATACTTGATAAATATCGCTACGAGCACCCGTCTCTGAGATATTTTAGATTAAACGTTTTATTTCACATAAAAATTTTCTTTGCATTCCTTTAGGCTTTATTCTGGCTACCCGGGTTTCTACTGAAAAGTCTCTACAAATGGAAGGGGGAGTCTTGTGGCCCATCATTTTAAAGGTCCTGACGAGTACTTTATGACCTTAGAATATAAAGTTAATACAAAATGGCGGTACTTTAAAAATTACCTAAATACCAGATTTGGATGGCCATATTTCGGAAATTAATAAAATTAGATGTAGTACCCAATGTGGTATTTGCTTAAAGGTCTTTTAAAGATATTTTTCATGGCGATACTGGTAATAATATACAAAGTAGGAAAATCAGTATTCTTTTTAATGAAGTACACTGTATATTATTCACCATTAAAAAGACATTTAAGAGCTTTAAGAAAATACCACATTAGGTACATACTGGTTAAGCAAATAGGTATTGGGATATCGGCCAGTAACGTACCAATAAAGGATATATGTGACTTATCCAATCAGAAATGTTTACATGCAGGTATTCACGTTAGATTGTCTCTTTTCCTTACATTGTCAATGTGGTATGTTATTTATCTGATTCTGTATAACTTTATTAGTTTCAAAATATGGCCATCCAAATCAGGTACCTAATTAGATAATTTTTAAAGTACCGCCATTTTGTATTAGCTAAAGGAATGGATTATGTTCTAGGGTTATAAAGTACTCGTCAGGTGCTTTAAAATAATGTATCACAAGACCCCTCTAACCATTTAATTTTTTTTTCAAGATGCTGCCATCTTAAAAGAAATTCACTGTATTTTGAGTTTTTGTTTTTTTTTTTTTCATTCCATATTCTATGATTTTGTGGTTATTGACATTAACGTAGCGAGGGGGAAGGTACCGCCCCAAGCCCCCGGGGAAAGGGGGCCCCCAAAGTGGGGTTTTTAGGTAAATTTTCTAAAAACAAAAAGTTAAGAAAGGGAGGACGCCGACCTACGTATATTGAAAAAGAGCCGTTTTCGAGGTGAAGAATTTTTAATTTTTTTCGTCAAATTGTTTTGAAGGCTCAAAAATTAATGAACTCATGTACTGAAACTACGGACCCCGACTTTGCTTTCCGCCCCAGGCCCCTACACCTTCAGCTACATAACTGGTTATTGACAAGAAAACATTTAATTAATAGGTATATAAATGTCGTTGTGGTGTTTTGCGCTTAGTTGAGTTAGTAATGACAATTTTCCCAAACAAAACACAACCAAATAAATGTCACTAAAAACTATCGCGTACATAAACTGACATTTTTAGAAATCGGTAGTTATTCTAGTTACTTTATGAGGGCTGTGGCCTCCTATCTTCACCCTTAAAGTTATTATTTTTTTATTTTAGGTTTTTTAAAAATAATACCAATTTATTTACTAATATTTTTATTAAAACTTTCCAATATTGGCTTCTTTTATTACAACTTATTGCTTTCTAATGAAATACAATTTGATGCTGAATATTAACATGTAAATTAAATTAAAATTTTAAAAATTCTAAAATCACAGTTTAAAAATAACCTTAGTGAAAGAGGAAAAAAGTTCTTACTGCTTGTATTTTTCTTATACTGCAAGGTCGCCGAACACTGTGTCCGATCTGGAGATGCAGGTTTTTTACACTAGCCGAAGGTATTTCTTTCAGAGCTAATTAAGATCCCCAACCGCAGACTAGTTTCGAACTATTTTGGTTTCCATCAGTCGATGTAGGTCTGCTTGTTAATAATACTTTTTCGTCTAACTTACTGAATTTGTAAATTCTGCATTAAACGAAATTTTGCTTGATTATAGAAATGAAATGAATATATAATAAATAATGTTAATTAAAAATTTATTTTTACTGTGTTTTATTAAAGGTACAGTTACAACTATAATATTTCTGTTATACAGCGTGTCTTCGAAAGTTGTTACCAAATGGGAAAATTTAAAATTATTAACTTTACGAAAAAAGTGCATTTTCATAAAAAGTCCTGCATGATGAGAAAATACATTTTCACGGAATGTTGGATGTACAGGGTGGCTTAAAAAGGACTTGTTTCCAAATTAATATACAGAGTATTTCCTATCTACGGTATAAAACTTTAAATAGTGATTTCTTATGTCATTTAATAAAGAAAAAAGCCTATAAACAAATGTCCGGAGTTGCTTCGTTTCTGAGATACAGGGCGTTAAAGTTTTTAACCTTCGTCGTACTGTGCGGGGTACAAATGTACCCCATACTCACAATTTTAAGAATATTTTCGTAAATTTTAGTATTACCTCTTTGCCGATTTAATTTATTGTCGATTGGCACGTTCCTAATTTTTCAGTAATTCACCAATATAAACCTAATATTTTTTAATTAAAAAAAAAATATGGCGACATGGGGTACGTTTGTATCGCGACTCGTATTTCCACGTACACTTTTTAGACACAAGTTTTGCTTCGCACAAACGAAGAGTGCTGTAGATATTACCAATGAAATGGTCAAAGAAAATTTGGAATCACTAATCAGTGGTCGATGGCAATGTTTGGACAACTATTAGATGTTTCTGGGCTAAATGCATTCGTTTTATGGGGTTTGAAATTTTCAAATGAATCAGATAGTAAACATCGCGCTACTTCAAGTGTACCTTTAACATCGTACCTGAACCAAATCAAGCAGGTTTTTGCAAGCCATTTCCTGTTAAAACAAACAATACAAAATATTTACATTGCTTATTAAAAAACTTTTTTTTGTAAACCTCCAGGCAATAAAAGCTATCTATAGCGTTTGTCTGTGTCCGGTGATGGCTTAGCGTGTAAGGCGTTAAGTCGTTGAGTGTACAACGGACGTGAGGTGGGTTCGAATCCTGCTGAGGCCAAATACTTATTTATAAGTTGGTCGGAAATTTAGTGGTTAGCTCAACACCAGACGGACAAAGTGCAAAATGTATCGACGCTGAAGGCCACCAAAGGACCAGGGCGCCGGAACATACTTTGCCATGTCCTGCGCAACCGTAGACATGCGGACCCCACTCAGTTGGTAGGTTCAGTAGTGCCCCCTGGGTGGGGACGAGGCCTTAAGTTGTCGTTCATAGGACCGTGGTTCGGAACCCACGTTAAGCTGTAGGTCCCGTCTGGCTAACATCACCCAGTCGTAAAAAGACAGGGCGCACAATAAGCCGAGCCAGTGCATGGGTTATCCCGGCCCTATTCTAATCTAATCTAACCTAATGGCGTTTCTAGGATCAAGCTCGGTAAACGTCGAAATATTTAAAAACCAATATCATTGTATTTACCAATGGAGACCAACACCTCTCTATCCGGGCCGTTCGGCTGGCCTATTCACCTATCTTTGGATCCTGCACAAGGATACAGAAAGAAAATAAACTTATGTATTGTAAATAGAATGACTTGTATATATTGAGAAATTAATAAAGCGATATATTGAGTTGAGTTAGTAAAGATAGCTGTAGAAATTACCTGCTGGCGCTCAAAAAATTGCTAATAAAAGGTTGCGTTGGAGAGATTTAAAACAAAAAAAATATGCAAGGACTTGCAATATTAATTTTTTCCTGAGTTAGAAAATACAAAAAAAATGTAGAAGAACAACAAGCAGTAGAGCGGTCTACTCCCAGGCGCTGTTATTTATGCGATCGGAAAAAAGAAAGAAAATGTAAACGTGCTTCCACTGGAATAGTTTTGTGTACTTTAAACTTTAAGAAACAAATTATATGTGTAAAATGTTAAAATACAAAAAAAAGACTTGTTCTTTTTTCTTTATATTTTTAAGCTTGTTTTTTTATTCTAAGCAGTATTTTATAAGACTTGTTTGTTAAATATTAGTTTAAATAAATATTCCATGTTAAGTGGTAATTTTTATTATAATTATTTTTAATAAAGTAAAATTAAGAAAGCAGAGAAGTGTTTTTATACTTGGGGTACAAATGTACCCCGCAGCGAATTTAGTATTGTTTTAGCACCGTACGACAAAGGTTCAAAAAGTCAGTATTTTATAAGTATCTTAATCCTAAATACCCTTAAACGAATTTGGTTGAAATTTAATAGATTTGTTTGATGTAATAAAGCGCTTGTAAAGCTCTAACTATATTGACTTTATTGGGTCCAGTGGCGCATCAGTGGGCACCACAGCCAATTTTGTTGATAGAAAAATGTACACCACTGGCTTTTATGAAGTTTGTATATTTTTTCTATGTAGCAACTAAAAATACAACTTTTTAGTGTTGTACATTTTTTTATATTTGGCTTTGTATTTAAGATACTTATAATGCAATACCGACATTTAAAAATAAATCTAACATCCTGTATCTCAGAAACAAAGCAACTCCGGACTTAGGTTTATGGGAACTTTTTGCTGCTTGTATTTTTCTTATACTGCAAGGTGGCCGAACACTGTGTCCGATCTGGAGATGCAGGTTTTTTCCACTAGCCGAAGGTATTTCTTTCAGAGCTAATAAGATCCCCAACCGCAGACTAGTTTCGAACTATTTTGGTTTTCATCAGTCGATGTAGGTCTGCTTGTTAATACTTTTTTCGTCTAACTTACTAAATTTGTAAATTCTGCATTAAACGAAATTTTGCTTGATTATAGAAATGAAATGAATATATAATAAATAATGTTAATTAAAAATTTATTTTTACTGTGTTTTATTAAAGGTACAGTTACAACTATAATATTTCTGTTATACAGCGTGTCTTCGAAAGTTGTTACCAAATGGGAAAATTTAAAATTATTAACTTTACGAAAAAAGTGCATTTTCATAAAAAGTCCTGCATGATGAGAAAATACATTTTCACGGAATGTTGGATGTACAGGGTGGCTTAAAAAGGACTTGTTTCCAAATTAATATACAGAGTATTTCCTATCTACGGTATAAAACTTTAAATAGTGATTTCTTATGTCATTTAATAAAGAAAAAGCCTATAAACAAATGTCCGGAGTTGCTTCGTTTCTGAGATACAGGGCGTTAAAGTTTTTAACCTTCGTCGTACTGTGCGGGGTACAAATGTACCCCATACTCACAATTTTAAGAATATTTTCGTAAATTTTAGTATTACCTCTTTGCCGATTTAATTTATTGTCGATTGGCACGTTCCTAATTTTTCGGTAATTCACCAATATAAACCTAATATTTTTTAATTAAAAAAATATGGCGACATGGGGTACGTTTGTACCGCGACCCGTATTTCCACGTACACTTTTTAGACACAAGTTTTGCTCGCACAAACGAAGAGTGCTGTAGATATTACCAATGAAATGGTCAAAGAAAATTTGGAATCACTAATCAGTGGTCGATGGCAATGTTTGGACAACTATTAGATGTTTCTGGGCTAAATGCATTCGTTTTATGGAGTTTGAAATTTTCAAATGAATCAGATAGTAAACATCGCGCTACTTCAAGTGTACCTTTAACATCGTACCTGAACCAAATAAAGCAGGTTTTTGCAAGCCATTTCCTGTTAAAACAAACAATACAAAATATTTACATTGCTTACTAAAAACTTTTTTTGTAAACCTCCAGGCAATGAAAGCTATCTATAGCGTTTGTCTGTGTCCGGTGATGGCTTAGCGTGTAAGGCGTTAAGTCGTTGAGTGTACAACGGACGTGAGGTGGGTTCGAATCCTGCTGAGGCCAAATACTTATTTATAAGTTGGTCGGAAATTTAGTGGTTAGCTCAACACCAGACGGACAAAGTGCAAAATGTATCGACGCTGAAGGCCACCAAAGGATCAGGGCGCCGGAACATACTTTGCTATGTCCTGCGCAACCGTAGACATGCGGACCCCACTCAGTTGGTAGGTTCAGTAGCACCGTACGACAAAGGTTCAAAAAGTCAGTATTTTATAAGTATCTTAATCCTAAATACCCTTAAACGAATTTGGTTGACATTTAATAGATTTGTTTGATGTAATAAAGCGCTTGTAAAGCTCTAACTATATTGACTTTATTGGGTCCAGTGGCGCATCAGTGGGCACCACAGCCAATTTTGTTGATAGAAAAATGTACACCACTGGCTTTTTATGAAGTTTGTATATTTTTTTCTATGTAGCAACTAAAAATACAACTTTTTAGTGTTGTACATTTTTTATATTTGGCTTTGTATTTAAGATACTTATAATGCAATACCGACATTTAAAAATAAATCTAACATCCTGTATCTCAGAAACAAAGCAACTCCGGACTTAGGTTTATGGGAACTTGTTTTATATAATGACAGAACATACAACTTTAAATTTAGTACCGTAATTAGGAAATTCCCTGTATTTTAATTTGGAAACTGGTATTTTTAGGCCACCTTGTACCTCCAACGTACAAATATTTTTGTGGAAGGGTATTTTCTCATTTAGCAGGACTTTTTATGAACAGACACTTTTTTCGTAAAGTTAATAATAAAAAGTTTTCCATTTGGTAAGAACTTTCGAAGACATCGTTGCTGTATCGATAACAGTATAAAGTTTACACCAAAAAATGTTTACATTAGATTAATGCCCAGAACTTTACGATTTCCTTTCCTTTTGCAAATCAGGGCGGCAAAGTAGTACTTTTTTCTCTGAAAGAAGTACTGTCAGTCACTTTTTACGTGCTTGTAAAATAAATACAATTAAGCAGTTACATAAAATAAAGAAAACCAATCTGCACCTCATTAAGCTTTCCTCTTGAAGATCTTCGACGTTTTCATATACAGACTGTCCAGGGATGGGTTTAACAAGAGAACCAACGGACCAAAAATTATTTTTTTTTAAAATTGATTGTCCATAAACATTTTTGCTTGTAAAATAAATAGGATTCATAGAATTCAAGAGAAAATGTTAATTTTGTATACAGGGTATGCAAAAACTTAAACAACATTATTTTTCTCCAAGAGTAAACTATCTTTATTTTTTATTTAAAAAAAATATTATTTAGAAAATGTATTTAGAATAGCATTTTGAATGAATTTATTAATGTTACAGGGGTATTAAAACGTTTTATGAAACTTAATTTGGAGTTATCGAAAATTATTTATTTTACATTTTTATAATAAAATGACCTAAAACACACGACAGTAATATTGTTTTTATCGATTACAAGAATAATATTAAATAAATTTTCCTTCTGATATTTTTTTAATGAAAAATAAAGGTAGTTTACTCTTGGAGAAAAGATATGTTTTTTAAGTTTTTGTGAACCGTGTATACAAAATCAATTCTTGAATCCTATTTTTTTACAAGACATTTTTTTATAAAGAATGAAATTTTTGGTCCATTTGTCTTCTTGTTAACCCCATCCGTGGACAGTCTGTGAAACAAAATGTTTTTAACCCTTAATTAAGAGCGCCGGTGTATTTGGTACACCAAACTTTAAAAAACATAACCATTTGTTTAAAAACCGATTTCTCCTACTATGGATCCATATGCCTTAGCAGAAGGATGTCCTTTTATGCTGTGATGGTTTTAGCGTAAAATCTTATTTGATTGTGAAAATATAGTAATTTGTTTGTAAACGGTGCCTAAAATACACCGTGCGACTATAATTAATGTAGTATAATATCCGACGTAGTGTTTTATTTTTGAGTTCCTTCTTTAATGGGTCTAGGTATTTTAAAATATACAAATAAATACATCAGTACATGTGACAAAGACAAAAGCATGTAATATAATAAAAGTAGTTCCTGGTCCAAAAACAGAATCAAGAGATATTGATTAATGAACCTGAACTCGATGCATTTAAGCCTACCTAATTATTTTGTATTTGTATTTTTATGTGATATTTTGCTTTTGTAAATAGGAATTTAATACTTTACAGGTTTAATAATTTCAATAAATGCATATTTAGTATTAAACACGGTATTTATAGTACATATTTGTAAAAACGTAGTTTTAAAACTTATAACTTTTTAATGGTGTATTAAATACACCATGCGACCAATTACTGTAAAAATTTTTACGCGCCTAATTAAGGGTTAATGGTTAGTTTTAAACTTGTTTGGTAAGTACAATAATCGCATTTAAGCATATTGTTCATGTCTCTTCAGGCTTTTTAAGGCCACGTACCTGTCTTAATGGTTTATAGTTTTAATATTTTAATTACGTCATTTTAACACAGTATTCTGGTGTTCACGACCTAGATGGCGACGAATATGTTTTTTAAATTACTTTTATCAGGTGTTTGATAGGAACATTTATCGCATATGTACATCTTAGTAGGTTTAGGATTTACATGGCGATTCATGTGGTTTCTTAAGCTATGTCGATTTAATGTTTCAAAACCACATAGAGGACATCTCTGCATGATTCCTTCTCTGGCATTTTTATGAGACTCGAGGTGCCTGCTTAAATGAAATTTATATATGGTTTGATAATCACACTCATCGCATTTATGTATAATAGTTTTTTTGTAATATCATGGCGGTTACTGTGTCTTTTAAATTTTCTTGGTGTAAGGTTTGAAACATGCATTTATCGCATTTATACACGACTTTAGCATCTTTTATACTTTCATGGCAAAGACTATGTCTCTTAAGATGATATTTTCGATTGGTTTCATAGGAACATTTTGAACATTTGTGCTTTGTTAAATTGCTTACTTCCAAGTCATTAACTTGATTTTTATCAAAATCGTTGTCACTTTGCATCTGATCGTTATTTTCTTCAAATTCTTTATACTGGTAATCTGATAAACTACAAATCAAATAAATAAATAAATAAATATTTGCAATAAAATAAATATCATTATAGAAATTACTTTTTTGATTTAAGGTAAATCTATTGTAATATGAAAAAAATAGGAACCACAATCCTTTGATTATGGTTCTCATTTTTGGCTTTACCGGAAACCAAAAGAAAAACAGATAAATAATTACACAACAATAGCCCTTAATATTTATTTTGTAAGACAGACAGAATTTTTTAGGATAATATGAAAAGATAAATCTAGGAAATATTTAGGCAGGAAATTATGTTTAAAAACTTTGACATACAGTGGGTCCCACGATAGGCATTACAAGAGGACAAATGGACCAAAAATTTGTCAATTTTAAAACGAAACTTTTGAGAAAACTGGTCGGATGGTTCAAAACTAATAAATACAAAATGTTACTTCAATTGTATTATACAGGGCCAGTTATAACTAAAAATATGAACAATGCCCAGCGTCTAACAGCTTTGTATTTTTAAAAATAGAAAAAAAAATTATAAGTAAATGTTGTAGAGAATTGAATTGTATGTCAAAATTTGAAGGTAAAATATGAGAGTAAAAAAAATGTAAGTGTCAATTTTTTACATCACGCTTTACAGTTGTAATAGTCGTAATGGACATTTTTTAAAAGAAAATTTAATAATTTTATTATTATTTTTTAATTTGCTGCCTTAGTTTTTTAAAAAATTGTTAATGCATGATGTAAAAATTTGACAAAAATAAATTGTCTACTCTAATGTTTTAACATTAAATTGTGACCTAAAATTTAATTATCTACAATATTTACTTATGCAGTTTTGTCATATTTTTTAAAATAAAGGTACTTTACTCTTGGTCATTTTTCATATTTTTAGTTATAATTTGCTCTGTATATCACAAGAATAAAAATTTGTATGGAACCATTATGAGTAGTAAAGTATGACGGAAGAGGAGGTCCGATTGGCCAGTATTTCCGATAAATTCAAACAGAGGATACAGGAACGGATCGACAAAGGCCCGAGCTACGTCGAAGCCAAAAGGGCCGTAATTAAGGCAAACTTTATAAGTGCCACCTTAGGCAGGAACAAACCAAAAAAGAGACCAAGGTCTGAAGAGGGCGCCCCACAGAGGCCCCATAGCAAAAGGCCAAGAGGGGTGGCTGGTACAAGAACGGCCAGGGGATAGCAGCCAAAGTCCTACAAGGAAGCTGCTAGCTGCGAAAAGGTTGCCATCGTACTAGAAGGCTATCCAGAGGCCCAGATGACAATCCAGAGGATGGAACAAGTCCAAGCAGCGGTCACGGAAGCATATGACGGCATCCCGGATGGTAGCCCTCAGGTGCGCTTCGAGAAGTGCAACCATAGACAGGACATTTTTTAGCCACGTGCGCAGACAAGACCAGCGCAGAATGGCTAGCAAATGTAACGCTGACTCTAAAGCCCTGGGTGGCAGCTGTGTTAAAAGCACTTACAGGTGAGGACATCCCAAAACCTGTAACTAGTACGGTGTTTGTCACTGATGATAAAGGAAGCCGGTTGCCTGTTGAAAGAGTCCTTAAAAGACTATCAATAAGCAACAAAGGTCTTAACACCAAGTTTTGGAAGTCCTGGGGGCTACACCAACGGACAAGGGCCAGGTGTGGACCTTCTCTATGGACAAACAGTCTCTTGAGGCTCTCCAGAAAATTGAGATGAGTCCATACCAGTAGCGGCTCGCGGGTCTAAAAACAGGTGTAGTACAGGAAGGGACAAAAGCGCATTCACCATTTTCAAAAAGTCTTAATATCTAAACTTACCTAAATTTTATACACCAAATCAATCCTATCTTTTAATGCATGCAAATTTATAAATTATATCTTCATAAAATGGTTGAGCTTTTATCGGTTCCTGTAAAAGCTCTTTTAAATTGAAATATTGGCCAAAGATAAAAGTCTATCTTGGGATATAGTGTTTCTTAAGTTTTTAACGCTTAAGACAAGAAAAACTCCGTTCCACTGACACGCTTGTCGACGGTATCGTTAAAATTAGCGAAAAAAGTTTATACGCCTCGGTAAAAATGTCTTTATTTGCGCCAACTTGTTTCACTAACTGCTGCAACGAAATATTTCAATATCTTTCATCAGCAAATATTAGGCCAAGTTCATTTTTGAGCCGCTGATTTTTGAAATGATTCGGCATATATCTCCAATAAACTTTGAAAAGAATCAGTGGGAAAAGTTTGGTTGTACTGGCCAAACTTTACAGTATCAGGAAGACAAAAAATTGTAGTTTGTATCAATCTTCGAATCTTACTTCCATTTCCATCAAAATATTATCTAATATTTCATAGAAAAGTGCTCTGTACTGTCCTTTAATTTCTTCCTGTGAAAAATCACTGTCGCGAATAATACTCAAACGGAAACAATCGAAATAATACGTGAAAACCAACGAAACGACCAAAACCTATATTATCTGCACAAAATTATCTTATACTTGATACTTGATACTTCCACCCGCGATTCTGGCCGCCGGCAAGTAAAGCGTTGTCATGGCAACGGAGCGTCAAAGCGTAAACAAAACCCCACATGAGGTGTATACTTCGGTCCCTTTTATATTTGCAATACACTTGTTGATCGCGGATTGCGATGTCGCGTTGCCGAAAGCGGAGGAAAGCGACTCGCGCCAGCGGTTAATTTATATGCTAGATTTTCCATGGCAAATTTTACAAATAAGGAATGGAAATAAGAAAAATGAATTGAATAATAGTAATATGTTTTTTTATGTTTTATTATTTATTTTTGGTGAAGTGGCACTTCACTTACTACACCTGAATAGCCGCCACTGGTCCATACTGTAACTTCGGTAGGCTGAAGTTCAGGCTCAAGCAGGACAAAAAGCTAGAAGCCAAAGGCCAAGACCTCCCAGACAAACCGGGAACGTCAAAGGCCACGGAGAACGAAGAAGGACAAGAAGCCGAGGTGGAACGGGAGAGCGGCTCCGAGAAGCCTCTTATCCAAAATAGTCACGGTGGGAGGTCTTGATCTGGCAGTAGAACAAATAAGCGAAGCCATTCAGGCGGCTTACGAAGCAAACAGTCCAGAAACGGTAAGACAACAGAAAAGGAAGACAGCATGGTGGAATAATCACCTCCAGGACCTTAGGGCCGAGGTGAGAAGGATATTTAACAATGCCAAAGTCAACCATGATTGGAACACGTACAAAGCGAAACCCACGCAGTATGACAAAGAGTTTCGCAGGGCAAAAAGAAAGTCCTGGGAACAACTCTGCGAGAAGATTTCAGAAAAGACAATTTTTGGATGTAAAGGGCTCGTTCAACAACGTACCAACTTTTTCAATAATGAACGCTCTAAGGAAAAAGGTATCCATGACACGATCTGCAACTGGATCGAAGCCAGCCTGAGAAACAGGGTCATAATATCCACCTTAGGCACAGTAACAATGAAGGTTTAAGTGGGGAGGGGCTGCCCACAAGGAGGCATTTTATTGCCACTATATTGAGCAATCCTGGTAGATGAACTTCTCGATAAATTGACTGGTGAAAGGTACAACTGCCTGGGGTATGCTGATGACCTCCTCATTGTGGTCAGTGGGGGTCCTCTAGGGCACATATCAGGCAGAATGCAGAACGCCGTAGACATAGTTGACAAATGGTACAAAGCAATAACCGTTCCTTTCACAAAACAAAGAGCACTGGAAGGACTAAGACCTTCCAGGCTCAACGGAGTGGAAATCCCTCTCTCAAAAGAGATCAAATATTTAGGAGTCATCTTTGACCAAAAACTGACCTGGGTACCACACTTAAGCAAAGTCACTCAGAAGGCAAAAACTACCCTGGTTAGATGTCGAAGACTTTGCGGAAAGAATTGGAGACTCAGCCCGAAGATGAACCTATGGATATATAAAATCGTCGTCAGACCAATGGTAACCTACGGTTCAATTGCCTGGGGTGCAAAGACGCTACAAAAGACAACAAGGCAACAACAAAGTTTACAAAGACTCGCTTGTCTATGTATTACGGGGGTCATGAAATCGACCCCTACTGCAGCACTGGAAGTGCTGCTTAACCTACCGCCACTTCACATATACATACAGGGTGAAGGAGACCAAGGAGTTGGAGCAGGCATATATGGGGACAAACCAAGGACGAAAATAAACTTGGGCCTCGGATAACACCCTACTGTGTTCCAGGCCGAAATTGTGGCCATAGAACAATATGCTAGGGAAATCATCAGAAGGAGCTATGAGGATAAAACCATAGTAATTTACTCGGACAGCCAGGCAGCTATCAGGGCAATCAGTTCATGCAAAATCAGCTCTTAGCTGGTGCTGGACTGCGTAGTTGCCCTGGAAGAGGTGGGTGCGTCCTACAAGCTAACCATTGCCTGGGTACCAGAACACGAAGGTAATGAGGAAGCTGATAAATTGGCAAAGGAGGGGGCTGGCAGGACAATGGTAGGTCCCGAGCCCTACCGTGGTTATCCCAAGTAAGGTCATCTATTAGATCATAGATTATGAGGGAATCACAAGACTGGTGGACGAGAACACCAGGATAGCGTCAAGCGAAAATATTCATTAAGGCTTGCTCGCCAGAATTTACGAAAGACCTGAATTACAACCAGAAGGCAGTAAGAATAATAGTGGGTCAACTAACAGGAAATTGCAGACTTAATAAACACCTGAAAATCATGGGCCTGGCAAAAGAAAACCTATGTATGTTCTGCCAGGAGGAGAAAGAAACCGCAGAACACGTGTGGTGCTACTGTGAAGCCCTTGGTCGTCTGCGGTTTGCAAGGCTGGGTGAAGAAAAACCTAAAGCGGCAAGATATACCAAAGAGCCGGTTTTAAGCTTGTGGAGTCTGATAAAACAGACCGGCTTGGATAGCGTGCTCTAACCTATGGACGGAGGACACACAATAAACCTGAGCAGGTTGCTGTGTTAGAGGATATGTAATACACCTCCTAATCTAATCTAAAAATTAATAATTGTATTTATCAGTTTTGGACCATGCGATCAGTTTTTCAGAATTTCAAAATTGTTTATTTGTCCTCTTGTAACACTTTTAAAACCTTTTTAAGGGGTTCCTTTTGACGAGTCTTCCATGAATACTCATACTGCCATATATGGAAGCGGCGACCAAGAGTAAAATACCTTTATTTTTAAAAATAGGAGAAAATTGTATAAGTAAATGTTAAAATTAAATTTTATGTCAAAATTTAATGTTAAAAAAATACAAAATTTTGTTATTTTTTTACTTTATGCATTAACAGTTTTTAAAATACTTGACTTGAGGCAGCGAATTGTTAAAAAAATATATTTTAAGTTATTAAATTTGCTCTTAAATTTTTCTATTACCTTTCTTTTAACTCTCATGTTTTAACTTCAAATTTTGAAATTAAATTTAATTCTCTACAACATTTACTTATGCAATTTTGTTTTAGTTTTAAAATTAAAAGTAGTTAGCCCCTGAGCATTTTTTATATTTTTAGTTATAATTCGCCCTGTATAATACCAATTGAAGTAAAATTTTGTATTTACTAGTTTTGAACCATGCGACCAGTTTTCCCAAAATCTCGTTTTGAAATTAAACATTTTGGGTCTATTTGTCTTCTTGTAATTTTTTAAATTAAAATTACTTTTAAATATGGATTTTTGTTTATTTACAAAATATTTTTTTATGCGTTAATGGTGAAAATTTAGGTTTGTAAATTAGGGCAATACATTTAATAATTATAAATTTCATAGGTTAATTTTAAATACTTTAATTTTTTTAATGTCAAAACAATGTACAGTATACTGACTACATTAACATATTATTATAATAATAATATACAATAAACAAAATAAAATATGTTTAGAATAAAAAAATACTTTTAAATATAATTTCGTTTAATTAAAAAAAAATACATTATGTCCACGGATGGACTTTACAATAGGACAAATAAATCAAAAATTTTAATCTTCAATAAAGTCGTGTATGGCAACTGCTTTTGCTTCTTAAAAAATAACAATATTCACGTTAAGAATTTTTTTGTTTTGTACAAGGACTACAAAAATATGAAAATAGACCAATGCCTTTATTTTTAATAATTTAGCAAAATGACAAATAAAAAAGGTTTTTAGAATTAAATGATGATCAACTATTTGAAATTTCATATGACTCAAACAAAAAAAAATTATACGAAAATAAGAATCTTCGTTTATGAACAGTCAATTGAAGACCCCCTGCTTTTCTATTTAATTCGCCAGGGACCCTTCCCCCAGACCGGTTTCGCCTGCCTCACAGGACTCATCAGTGGGGCTTGTTTTAATCATTTTTTACACCTTTTTATGTAATTTACCTGGTTTAACATTTTTGTAATATATTTTTAAATATATTTGACAACTTTGACATTAATTATTATTGTGTTGTATTAAAACTAGGTAAATTACGTAAAAATGGTGTAAAAATGATTTAAAAGAATATGACACCAAAAAAATTGGTTGTGGTGAAATTGGTGAAATTTAAGATATTCTCATTCAATTCTAAAAACCTGTTTTATTTAACATTTTGCTGAATTATTAAATTTTCATCACATTTTTGTAGTTTTTGGAGCCCCTGTACAAACAAAACAAATTTCTCAATGTGAATCTTGTTTTTTTTTAACAAAAGTAGTTGCCATACACATTTCTTGAAAAGTTAAATTTTTGGTCCATTTGTCCTATTGTAATTCGTGGACATACTGTATATATTTTTTCAGTGATAATGAAGAAAATTTAAGTTTAAATATTAGTGCATTGTACATTGTTTTTGTTTTGATAACAGTAAATTTAAAAAAATATATAGTTAAAATTGTTCTATAAATTTACAATTATGAAATGTACTGCACTAATGGACAAACCTAAATTTTCATTATTATCGCAATTTTTTTTAATCTTTGGACAAATCACGAAGGCCAAAAGCCTAAATACTAACGTACCGTGAGTATCTTAAGCGAGGTAAGAGGGAGTTTGTTAACACGGGATTTAAATACTAGAATATTTGGGGGAAGGAAAGACCTCCGCGGGCAGCAACTAACCACAATCTAGAAACTCTAGGGATAAAAGAACGAACAAAGTGAGAAGTTCGGGGCCTGTCCAGTTGGACCGTATAGGGATGCATACGCGCGGAACCACGAGTTTCTCTGTTGGGAACCGTGAGTGGAGGAACTATACTGGACAATTCTTCAGAGCAGGAGCCATGGAAGTACATATAAAAAGTGATAAATCCCCCACAGCCCGACGATGGGCAAGAGAGGGAAGCCTTTCTGTAAGTGAAGGATCATGAAGGAATAGAATCAAGAATGCTTAGGGTTGTGGGGTACGCCATGCCCCAGATATTAGAACAATATTTCAAGGGAGGTCGGATTTGGGACACATATAAAGTGTATAAATTAGAAGCGGAAAAATACTTTTTGGCTCGAAAGAGAAATCCAAGCATTTTTGAAGCTGCCGTGGCTATAAATTTTGAAGTAATTTTTGGTTTAAAAAATCTGTCTGGTCTATCTGATTATTACCATTAAAGATTATCAGATCTTTATACAGTGTGATTCTTAACAAATGCGAAAAGTTTTAGAAGATGATTCCTTGTTCAAAATAATGGATAGTGTGCTTTAAAAACATGGGGTCAAAACTAAACCGTTAGGGAGATATCGCGGTACAAAAAGGCAAAAAAGTTTTTTTTCATCTCATAAACAAAAAGCGCTAGAATAATGAAATTTTACTTGTTCAAAATAATGGATAGTTTGCTTTAAAAGCATAGGGTCAAAACTCAACCGTTAGGGAGATATCGCGAAACAATTTAACAAAAATAGTTATTTATTATACAAGGGAAAAAAGCTTTAGATTTTAGCTTGAGGTTGTGTTGTTTTCCGGCGCGAAGCGGAGGAAACAACAAACCTAGAGATAAAATCTAATTTTTTCCCGTGTATAATACACATTTTTTCTGTTTGTGTGATGGGAAAAACAACGGCTTATTATTGAAAAAATATTATATTAAAAATTAATCATGTAAAATTTGAAGTTTCAAACTGATCGACTAGTTTATTTAAAACACAATTAGACCTTGCATTACTATGGAAACCCTTAAGAAAATTATTTAATATCTGACAATGTAATTTTGTAACTTGACGTAAACGTTAAAGCTTAAAGCAACCGTTTAGTAGTTATTTGGAATATTATAAAGTTAAAAAATATCTGCTGGACTCCTATTATAAGGGAAATGTAAGTTCTGTATAATAAATTATTCTAAAATTAAACATTTACCTTTACTTACGTGTATGTATGTCCGGGAAAAAAGTACACACTTTTTTCCACGGGAAAAAGTAATTTTATGAAAAGTCACATTTTAGTACCTGTTAACAGAGATACAAAGTAAAAAAATTTTCCCTTCACGAAAAAAATCTTTTTATGTTGTTACTTAAAAACAAAATAAGCATTGTATCTAAACCACCAAGTAATGTCAAATAAAGACATATTACAAATGCCTTTATAGGTGACGGCAAAAAAATAGTATTTTTATAAAATTAATTTCTCCGTCCCGGCACGTTATGATTTACATTTTATTTATTTATTTAAAATTGGTAAGTTTGAAAAAAATAACACAGGAGTAAAGAGTTTCTAAATAAACCAGTCTATACAAATTTACATTTCATTGCGTTGTTCCCTTAAATTTGGTTAGCAAGAACGATAGGGGTAGTCTATTTCCACTACTTCCATTAATTCTAAAACAGTGCGAAAATATTAAAAAAGTGTATTTTTATAATAGCAATATTTCCGAAAATTCATTATTCTAGCGCTTTTCGTTTGTGAGATAAAAAATAAAAACGTTTTTCTTTTTAATATTTTTGTACGTATCTCGCTAATGGTTGAGTTTTGACTCTATGTTTATAAGGCAAACTACCCTTTATTTTAAACAAGGAATCACTTTCTAAAATTTTTTACATTTGTTTAGAATCAACCTGTATACCAGCAAATTTAAATGGATATTTCAAAAGTATGGCTCTGAACCATAGGAAATAACTAGACTTGAAAAAATCTTGCACGTGCACATTAGGTGCTGCAAATCTGTGGACCGAAAATCTATATATACACAATTTCTGTGAGCTCCTTTTCCTTCGTGGCAAGCATGTGAAGAAGAAACAAGATTAGGAATCACCCCGGAACCCGAAATACAGGCCCCCGGCACTATTAGGTGACGGGACGAGTTTTGATCCCTGAAGATAAAAACGCCCGTACAGCTAATTCAACAGCCAAAAACCCGGCAAAGCTATGTACCTTTCTATAAAAACCTCCGTATTACTTAAAGGTCGAAGTTAAATTTAACTTTAGCAGAACTTTCAATAGGGATGTCCAACCAAAATGGTAGATTCGGTCCGTAATATCTGGTTTTGCGCAGTTTGTGGATGTGGTCATAAACGTAATTTTTTTTTCATTTAAAAAAATAAATAATACAAAAAAGTCAATTTTGTTATGTTTAGTAAACCTATTCAAAAATAAAAACCTTACCTGTTGTTACAAAGATTATCATATTCGCTTTTTATACATAATTCGTGGCTTGCAACTGCCTCATTAGGAAATATGTTTACGATATTTTCATTACTCTTAGATACTGTTTCACCACTTTCAGTTTTAACTTCAAATTCTGTTTCCTTCAGAAACGGAGTTTCAAAGCTATAAAATATATTTTGGGTATTTGGTTATAGTTATTTATTAGATAAGTGAGTTATATTACATATAAGTCACGCAAGAAAAGTTTAACTCTCGAGCCCGAAGGGCGAGAGAGGTAATTTTCTTAAGTGACTTATATGTAATAACTCACGTGTCTAATACAAAATTTTATCCAACACTTTCGTATAAATCGTTTTTAATATCGAAAATAATTTGAAAACGTCATCCATTATTTGTTACTTGTCATTGTCAACACCAGCAACAAAATTTTGTATTTTTGGAAAGCAAGCTTGTTTGGTTGTAATGCATTTAAAATGTAAATCTAATATAACAATTACTGTTAATATAAACACGAATAAATTGTAGTATAATATATTAGTTGTTTTATGTTATTTTTTTAATTGTGAAATGTTGGAAGTAATAAAGAATTAGTATAAGTCACTAGTGAGCTAAAGTCTATAATTCACTAGTGAGCTAAAGGGTACTTTAGCTCACTAGTGACTTATAGTACACTTTATATCCTCAAAATCTGATCAATTATGTAGATATTATATGTAAGTGTTGGATAAAATAAATAAGATTAATAATTCTCATTTTGATATGTTCAAATATTGACGTCTTACCTGCTAAAATAAAACATGTCCAAAGGATTTTCGTTTCCTTCTGTTTCATCTTTTTCAGTTTTTAGTATAAGTTCTGTTGCCTTTCCAAGAGGGTTTTCATATCTATAAACAAAATATACTACATATACACATAATACTATGTTTCTTGGCTATTAGGCCAATTCTTAAAGAAATTATAAAGGTGACCGAACTGGTCCCCGTCCTATTTGTAAAATTTGATTGGCGCTGACTAGTTTGTGATTTCTCTGTGAACAGGACTATTATGTGTTATTGGTATGGCATCGATTAATTCTAAGAAAACCTCCTAAACTTGATAAAAGTAGGACTAGGTGTTTGATATTAGATATGGTAAAAACAAATGTACGGTATTGTCGATAACAAATGGGCCTATAATGAAAAATAAAAAGCATTATACAGACTACAGACTGTCTTAAAATTAAGGAAATGGGTGATTACTTTAAAAACTAAGAGCTATGGAAAACCTTTAAATAATAGAATCAAATAGGGCATCATATGGCGACCTTGGACTAGAACTTAAAGGAGGCATTGATAAATATTTTAACGTCAAATTGTCTGTTTTAAGGAAGTAGTATACACTTTATATGTGTCCCAAATCCGACCTCCCTTGGAATATTGTTCTCATATCTGGGGCATGGCGTCCCCCACAACCCTAAGCATTCTTGATTCTATTCAAAGAAGAGCTATTCGTCTCATTAATGATCCTTCACTTACAGAAAGGCTTCCCTCTCTTGCACATCGTCGGGCTGTGGGGGATTTATCGCTTTTTTATAGGTACTTCCATGGCTTCTGCTCTGAAGAATTGTCCAGTATAGTTCCTCCACTTACGGTTCCCAACAGAGAAACTCGTGGTTCCGCGCGTATGCATCCCTATACGGTCCAACTGGACAAACCACGAACTTCCCACTTTGTTCGTTCTTTTATCCCTAGAGTTTCTAGGTTGTGGAACCTGCTGCCCGCGGAGGTCTTTCCTTCCCCCCAAATCTTCAAGTATTTAAGTCCCGTGTCAGCAAACTCCCTCTTACCTCGCTTATGACACCCACGGTACGTTAGTATTTGGGCTTTTGGCCTTCGTGGTTTGTCCAGAGAAAAAAAAAAAAAAAAAAGTTGTCGTGGTAAAGTATTGACAGAAAAATTTAGGTTATGAGCGCCGTAAAAGTATACGAGCTTATTTCTCCAATAAATTATTGTTCTTTCTAGTAAAAATGTATATTTTCGACTTATATTGTTTTTGAAATGAGCTATCAATTGTATAATATATCTTACATACCTTTTAACTAAATTTTCACTTTCTGCTTTTCTCAATTCTGGAAATTCGCAGGTAGAATCTTCACCGTCCCTTGTTTCTGTTTTAAAATTGGTAATAATGTCGGGTACATCATAATAATTTAACTGTATATTAGTGTCCAATTCATTGTTGCTAATACCTGTAATATAGGTATTATTAGTTTAATTTAATAGGCCTAAAGGAAATTTTTATTTTGAAATTTACAAAAAAAGGGGAGTTTTTAATTTAACCTTTAACCTTCCCGCCAGAAAAAATTAAAATTTCAAAATCTTATCCCCTATTTGTATTTTTTCCATGATTTTACTCAAATTTTATCGACAAATCCCAAGATTTGCAAAAAATATTCGCCTTTTTCTAATAATTTGAGGCATCTAAAAGTCTTGCATTAAAAAATTGTGAGTGAAAACATTTCAACTGGCTATAGTTTTTTAAACAAATATAGATAATTTTGCAAAATTTGGGATTTGTCGATAACATTTGATCAAAACCATGAAAAAATACAAATGGACGATTTGTTTTTGAAACTAAGATTTCTATGGAGTGAGCGAGCATAAACTTTTTTTGAAAATTTTTAAAATAAAATTGTTTTTCTTAAAGTGTTTAAATTTTGGCCAATAGCATTTGGTATACAGAGTGTCCAGTAACGCTACCGACAATCTTTAAGGGATGATTCTATAATAAAATATAAGAAAAAACATCCCATGACCCTACATATTATATTCTAAAGGTCCTCATTCTGGTTAGATAATGTCTAAATTAGTATACAAGTTATTTTAAAAAAACGATAATTTTTTAAAATTAACACCGTAGCTCAAAAACTAAGACATTTAGGACATAATGTTTATTTCCATATAAAGTTTTGTTGGTTTTTTTTTATTGTAGAATAACCCCTTAAAATTTGTCGGTTGAGTTACTGGACACCCTGTATATCTGGTGGGGTCCCAACCCCTTACTTTTTAGATTAAAAAACTCGGTTGTCTGGAAAGTCGGTTTACTGACGATAGTTGAACGTGACGTCATAAGAAAATGCTGATGGAAATGTTGCTATAAAAACTGACACCACATTCACTTTTCACTGCACTTCATACTTGTTGAAAACATGTAAATGTATTATTGTATAGCAGCTGTCCACGCGGACCGCTTACTTAAGTAGGAGGGAAACAGATGTCGAACGCTGCCGAACGCGGATCCCGATTGTGCCTTTTCCGCGCTCTTGCTGCACTTCAAGCTTTAAATTGAACGCCTCAGAGCTAGGTAACGACACCGAATGGTAACGCCACATGAGTCATGTTTTTGGTGCGTGCAGCCGTGTCTATCGTCGTAAGCGTTTTCGGACATATGTTTATATGAACTTTTTACTTGAAAAATTACAAGGAATGATCCCTTAAAATAAAAATAATTTATTATGTTACACCCTGTATTGTATAGCCATCACGAAAATATTCTCTACTACATCTACATATGGAAATGGCACAATAAAAGAAACGAAATGTGGCCAATGTTAATGTATTTCTTATAGTAAGGCCATTTCTAAAGTGGTGGTTCAAAAAATAATAGATTTTTTTAACCAATAAGATAAATTTAAAAGGTTTTTGGTTTTTAGCATTTTGTAAAAGTAAAATATCTCACTTAAGTTCATCTCAATTTGTAATTTTAATTTATTTTTAATTTACCATTACCATAAAAAAGTGTAACTTTTTTATTGAAAAAGCTATAATTACGTTTTTAATACCAAAAGATGCGTCTTTTTAGGCTCTAAAAATAAAGTTTTTTTGTAATTTTTGTGTAAATGCAAAAATAAAAAAGTTATTAAATGAAATTAATGGGATGCCGTAGCACGTTAAATGAGCTAAAACGCGATTCGCTGCCGTTTTTTAAATATTTGTTTGAAAAAAAGTTGTATATTGAAAAGTTTCTTAAAATGATCCAAAGATTATCGGAAAGTTGGTTATTTTTACGGTTTTGTAATTTTGGGAAATTTAATGTGTTAATTATTACCATTACCGATTCCGATAATCTTTGGATCATTTTAAGAAACTTTTCTATGTACAACTTTTTCTCAAAACAAATATTTAAAAACGACAGCGAATCGCGTTTTAGCTAATTTAACGTGCTACGGCATCCTCTTATTGAAAAAAAAAACAAGATGACGGCCATTTCTTTTTATATTTGGAATCGTACGATCATGGTAGATTTTAAGTATGTTAATCTAGAGACTCTTTCCTACACATTCAAAAAAAAAAGGATAGCTTGTCTCTAATTTGTTCCACCTTACCCTATTATAAAGGGGCCTACTCACATACGTATTTGTACGGCGGATTTGTCCGGCAGACAGATCCAGCCCGAACACATATCATATTGCTTAGTAACGCCTTTTACCTAGAGCAATAAAGCTTTTTGTAGGTAAAAAAACGTATTTGAATGAATTGCGCTATTTTGCATAGTAATCTTGCATAGATTTTCAGCTAAAATTTAAAACAAGTTATATTCAACAACATCTGACCTTTTGGGAAAATTATTATTTTGATTCTATCCAAAAAAAAGAAGCTAATCGATTAGGACTTCAGTACTTTCAAGGTATTTTATGCGGAATGAACATTATAAAATTTTTCATTTTATGTATGCATTTTTGACAGAGACGAAAAATTTGACATCTTGCTTTGACAATTAATTCCTTCAATAATTGGGTTCTATATGTAATGATAGTTTTTTTTGCTTTGTGAATGAAAATTTTTATTCTTCCCAGAATAAAGCTTTATTTGATTTGATTCATCTTTTTGCTACAAAAAGGTATACTTTATTTGACTCGATATCTTGTACATCATCATAATATGGCATTTTAAATTCAGACTTACTAGTATTTTATATATAATGTACATATTTATGTACTACATTTGTTGAGAAAATCATTAAAATATGGTAAAATTCTCAAAAACTGTGTACAAGCCATTTGAATTTTGTAATATACATAAACACCGTTTTTACTACTTTTACCATTTTTTAATAATATATACCCTTTTTGTAGAAAAAGATAAGAAAATCAAAGGGTAAAAGCAAAATGACAAATTTATCACCTCTGTCAAAAACACAAACAGTAAATAAAAAAAAAACCGTCTGACCCTGTATATTCCCGGCCGCGATCCGAACTTACTGAACAGCCGTTTACCTATGAAAAGAAGCATTAGTATAAGGTCATTTAGTTGCCCAAATAATATTGATATTGTTGCAACGGTTCAAAAGTTATAAATAAAACATTATTGTTTTATTCCCAATTTGAAGGTCAATGGAACTTTTTTATATGGGGTCATTTTTAGGTTAATATTTTTCTCTTAACACTGCATAGAATTCAAGAAAATTTCAGATAAAATTATGTCCGATAATGCTTTATCTTCAAGATACTTGTTGAAGTTTTAAGAAAAAATGCCTTTTTTGTCATAACTTGCCTGCCACTCTGGATATTATCACAAAATTTGGTACACTTCTTTTGACCATTCCATTACAAGATTTGTATTGAATTTTTTCAAGAGAAAAATAGTACGCCACTGGAATCAATATTACTTTTAAGATAATCATGTACTTTGGAGTTAATTTGGTCTTTTGGTATTTTTAGTACGACAAACGGTTTTTGTTTTAAAAATAAAAGCCATTTTAATGCATGGCAAAATTGCTAAAATCTGATATGGTATGGTATAAAATTAGTTTTTGTCTAATTTGCATTAAAAAAGGTCAAAAACTTACATTACTACAACTTTAACTTAATAAAAAAAAAAATCAGTAGCTATAATTTTCAATGAAAGTCAAAAACAAGTTTAACATACAAAACACCATATCAGATTTTAGCCATTTTGCCTTGCATCAAAATGGCTTTAATTTTTTTAAACAAAAACGTTCGTTGTACGAAAAAGTACCAAGTGACAACTCCAAAGTAAATGATTATTCAAAGAATAATATTGATTCGAAGAAAAAGCAGTAACTTATTATTTTTTCCTTGAAAAAATTCCATACAAATCTTGTTCAAACGCCACTAGTAAAAATGTTTAAAAAACTTTTAGAGCAAAACATGTAATGTAATGGTCAAAAGAAATTTAGCAACTTTTGTGGAAATATCTGGAGTGGTAAGAAAGTTGTGATAAAAAAGCATTTTTTCTTAAAAACCTAATCACCCTGTATCTCGGAAACGAACCATTTTCGGACATAATTTTATCTAAAAAATTTTCTTATTTTCTTGCATTCTATACAATGTTAAAAGGGATATATCAACTTAAAAATAACCCTGTATAAAGTACTTACATTAAGCTGTGTTTTTATCGAAACACATAGTTAGTCGAGTCAATGAAGACTTTTCGATGAAAGTCCTCAATAAAAGCTCTGATTTTGTTAAAAAAAAAAATAAAGTTTTTGTTTTTTTATACTACTTAAAATTAGAAAAAATTGTTGAAATCTTGAAATTATCAGTGGTTTTCTAATATATTAAGCATGTCATTATTCATAAAAACCTTTCTCTTGAATCCCCCTATCTATTAAAAAAACTGCATTAAAATCCGTTGATTAGTTTTAAAGATTTCAGCATACATACATAGATACAGATGCGAAAAGTGGCTTTGCTTTATACTATGTAGTGATGTATTAATTAAATTGGAACAGTATTTTAATTTTTGTAATTAGTATTTGATGCTAAATAAAGAACCTTATAATAAAGAAATAACAACATGGCAGCCGTAAAGTAATTTCGTATTCGGCAACCGGTATAGTACCAAAAACAAACAGACCACCACTAATGAAAAATTTTTAAAGCAGTAATTATACTAAAAGTACTAAACTATTTTGTAAACCAATTTTTTGGGATACATAAAAAAAAATGTCACATTCTGAATCAGTTTGGTGGACAAGTCTGACCATCTATACTTTGGGCACTTTAAATTGAAAAAACACCTGAACAAAAAATGTATTACATTGGTTTAATATGTTGGCTGCTAACTGCCTATCTGCGGGTCTATTCTCGAATCTCACTTCACAATGTCGAATGCGTGATCAATGAAATGTCGCTCAAAAAACTGGTTTTAACTGGTTTTTCATGCGAGAATCTATCAATAATGTCGAATGTGACACTAGTATTCGTAATTCGAGAATCGCCGGCCTAGCTTCATAATTAATTTTGATTTACAGCCTTGTGTATCCAAGTAGGTAACTCAGGCACAAAGATGTTATGGAGCTGCATGTATTTACATTTGTTACTTGACGCCATGTATTTTTTATATGTAAGTGCTAGAATTTGGCCGTAAGACCAAAAACCCTATTTGGCTGATATTTTTGAGAATATTATGTGGCTACAGATGGCTATAAAGTAAAACATATGATATGCAAAATATTTATATAATATTGGCTGTAAAAAGATTGTTTCCATACCACGGAGGGAGTTAATGTGTTAAAAAAAAATTCACAACCCTAGTTAGGTACCACAATATCAAAAAATGCATTTTCTTGGTTTTAAAAGTCAGTTACTATTGTTACTTACTAGGTATTTTTTCAATATAAAGTGCCCAAAGTAATTATAGTGTACAGGCTATCTTTTCACTTGATAGGTTCAATACTAGACTGACTTACTGACACATTTTGGTTTAAAATTTACTTGAATGGCAGCTTCATGCGTTTGATTCATAACATTGTTTTCGACAAACTTATGTGGGATTACATCTTTTTCATCAGTTTTCTTACACCCATAACTTTCCATTCCATGTAGTTAGCCATATCTTCAGGTAACTAAAAATGGTAGTCAAAGTCAAAGTCAAAATACGCTTTATTGTTGATAAGAAAAAATTCTTGTTAACAAAGCTATAATCAATAAAGTCTAAATTTCTTATATCTAAAGCTTAAAATTAGTAAAATAATAAATAAATAACACTAACATACTATTTTCAGCTCTTCCTAACAAAAAAAAAAAAAAAAAATTAAAACCCTCAAACTAACCAGAACAAAATAATGTAACATGTTACACTTGCATAGATAATTTTATTTTCTGGGAGGGAGGATAATAGATATTTATATGTACTTACCAAAAAACAATTTTTCATTTAATTTCAAGAAAATATTATAAAGAAGATAAATACCTTTAGCTTTTGTAAATCCATTTGAGGTAGTTCTATCGATACCACAAGAGTCAAATGAGTGCTTAAGGTAATTTGACTACCGTTGTATTTATATTTGGCAACGTTGCGTAAAAACAATAAAAATCATATGCAAAAATCTACTGCACAAGCATCAATAAGCCAGTTATTGGTTTTAAATTGTTATGTTTATTTACTAATAAAATCTCTAAACCACACTTATCATATCACCAAAAAAATAATTTCATTAAAAAGGAAAATACTCACTGGGAAAAATTATGACAAATTTGTTAAACAAGGTCAAGTAGCACATAAATTTAAGGATAAACATGGAAAGTTTTTGTCACCTAACCTGTCAAACTAATGCAAATATTGATACATGTAATGGTCATCAAATTGTTTACCGTAAAACACTCTGAAAAAAAAATGGTTTCTAATTAATGCGGATATTTAATATCACTCATTGGATCTTGTAACCGAAAAACCTATGTATTGGACTGGCATCAATTTTATGTCCCCATATACCATATTCGATAAATTTTTTCGGGCGCATCCTAACCTTTCGGCGGCTTTGCCACATGTCAGTCACATAATAATAATAATGATAATAAATTTATTTATCTCAAGCTATTACAAAAAAAAATGTATATATATATATATATATATATATATATATATATATATATATATATATATATATATATATATATATATATATATTAAAACAAAAACACTATTTTTACATCACACACAGTATATTTTTCTTAATTATTTATTAATTACTTCTATCACAAGCTCTGAAAATGCTGGTTGATATTCTTATTATAAAGTACCAGTATGCTAAGTTTCATTACTTTCTGAACATAAATTCTTACACCGGCAGTACTACCTAAATATTTAATTTTGTTTAATAGCATATTGCACATATAAATTTAAAGATCTTAAAATATTTTTAATCATTCCCGAGGGGAGAGATAATAACCCTCCCTGTACCTACACTAGCGGCATGTTAGTGCTGTCCTATAAATGTGTTTTTTGATTTCAGGCATAGTATAAAGAAGTAGTATTCATAAACACATTCAATTGAGTTTCTGTGTGTTGAACACTAGCAGGTAGGAATTAGACAGGAAAAGAATGACTCAGAACCTTGTTTGATAGGTCTCTTTTCCACCCATTGACAATAATTGCCCAGGAAAGTTTAGAAGTGGCACGATGTGTATAAAAACTTACATTGAAATGATTCTCGCAAACAAAAACTTTGCGATTTGCGGATATATCCTGTCTTCCAACTGTTTTAAGCCAAAGATTTCGCCTTTTCGCATCGCTCGGCACCATAATAAATGTTATTTTTCTACAGATGTAGGTTTATTCTTAGATTTACAGGTGGGCACGATGCAATATCGATAATTCATTCTTATATGTTTCCATAAAAAAATAAGGTTGAATAACTTATAATAAAGAAATTATTCTAAAACCCACACAACACATTTAACCCCAAAAAATACGTAAACAACAATCATATAAGCTCTGAATAGAGATCCGACAATCGGTTCTTTAGAAAACCAAATAGTGCCTATTCCTCATGTGAACAAAAATTGCGTAAATCCGGAACTGCGGATTGGCGCAATTTTCAACAGTCTTCTGTTTATTTATAGAGGAAAAAACATAAATTTAGATTTTAAATGTAAATTAGGCTATCTATTAAATTAATAATATTAACAAAAATACTTGAATAGCACAAAAGTTAAATTATGTTTTTGCCTCTAAAAACAGACAACTTTTGAAAATTGCGCCAATCCGCAGTTCCGGATTTACGCAAGTTTTGTTTATTTATTTACTCACAGTATCTACAGCTTTTGCCAATTACAGATACCTTATAAACTAAATTATAATACCTATCCTATTAATATACATACATAATCACAGAAGTATTACTAATAATAAAATAAAATAAATATACTTAAAAACATAATTCACAAAAATAAAAACAAAAAACTTTAAAAATAGTTATGTGATTGAGTTAAATACAGTTTATCTTCTAAAATTTTAACAAAACGAGTTAGGTTACTGGTATCAATATCCGAGTCACCTATATATGTATTAAATAATGTACACATGCGGTAAATTGAAGAATTTTTGTAAGTGTTAATTCTGGGAAAATCATTTACATGAGGACTAGGCATAAAAAGTTAAAAATGACCAAGTTTTTTCCGTAGCTGTCACGAATCTGTCACTTTTAACATGGCTACCAAAAGCCCAATAAAATTTTTATATTGTAGCATTGACGTGTGATAAAGGATAAAAGGTTATTGTATTGTAGTCACGTGATTCCGGACTTCCGAGGTTCCGCAATATTTTACCATACATGAGGACTATATCAGTCCCTGTAATTATCATCCAGGTTGCTATCCTTTTGTACAGTAGCGTTGTGTGACCAAAATGAGGCGTAGGCGAAATCGTATCCGCGAGGTCCCTTTTGTCGGCAATGATCGTGACGAAAAAAAAATTTGAGGAGCAAAAAAACAAAAGGTGTTCACCTTTTTGCGAGGGCTCATTAGGGGTAGGCTTAGGCGAAGTTATCAGCATCCTTTTAATTCTATGTATTTGCCCTATGTCACATTTCATACCTTCACCTTGCCGCGAGTCCACCCCCAAGCGCGAGGCGTAGGCAACCGCCTACACCGCCTACGCCTAGCTACGCTACTGCTTTTGTAACTTATCTTAGCTTAGCAAAGCAAAAATCTTAGCTGAGCTAACCAATAGAAGAGGTGTAAAAGGAACAATGACCTTTACACGTCAATGAAGAGTAGCCATTTATGAGACAATTAGGTGCGCGTACACATAAAAATGAAATATTTGACAGTTCCAGTTAACACCAAATTTTCAACAACTCTTATAATATTAGACATTTTTGCAAAAATAGTAAATACTTAGTATAAAAACGAAAACCCTTTAAAGTATTTCTAAGCTCAAAATGGAAAGGTAAACGTCTGACGTACGTGACCTTCAATAAAGCAGCAAAAATCTTCTTTTAAGTAAGATATCCGGCTTACTTAGCGGCGGTAAGAAGGCAGTATCATTCTTGGCTGAGCTGAGTTCCAATTTAGAAAGGAATCATCATCTAAGCCGCTGACTTAAAATTAGCTACCATTTAATGTTTAAGAAAAGCAACTATAGACTCATCTGGCTTAAAATTTTCCGTAACTTTATGCCAATTTCCACCATTTTTTAGGGAATCCCCAGCGCTTGGTGGAGAATAACTTTTATATAAATATTCTCTACCTAGCACTAAGGATACCCTAAAACAGTTGCTGGAAATGGGCATAATTAATTTTAGTCACGGATATACAAATCGAGTTTTATCTTTGACTGTAAAAAACATAAATAAAGTTGTTGCTGTAGATCAGGGATGGCCAACTTGTTTAGACCGAAGATCAACTTTTCTTGACGACACCCAGTGCGATCTACCAGTTGCATATTTCGGCGATTAAAAATTATTTGCCACAACTGCAAGAAAATTTATTTTTCAGGTATAAAAATTTTTGAAGAGCTAAAAATAGTCCTTGCCCCGATTTTGTACTTTTTAACAGTGCCCCAATTCCCATTATTTTCTTTCTGCCTCCTATAGTACTTTTGAAAAGCAAAAAAGGTCCACACCTCATTATTTCAAAACCACAATAATTCGTAACTACCGCCCGCCCTTTCTCCGACATCCATTTTCACATTTTTCCTCCGCCCCTGCAGCGTTGCGCCTACGATCGACTGAACTAATAGTCGCGATCGACCTGTTGGCGACCCATGCTGTCGGTGTAGGAGCTAACTAGAACTAACTGGAAGTAACCAGAACCAGAGTGGCAAATTGAAATTTTAAATGTTAAATTCCCCAATTCCACTAACTTTTTTCAGGGTATACGCAATAACAAAACAAGCACTATATCAGTCACCCATGTGTACATGCAGGTATTCGCGATGGATTGTCTCTATTCAACGCATTGCCTATATGTATGACTGAGTGATTCTGTATAAATATTCACCACCTAGCGCTAAGCATCCCCCAAACAGTTGGTGGAACTCAATTCACAGGAATCCGTGGAGTGTGGCAATAGACATTTCGACCCAAGAAAGATTTACTTTTTAATAAGGAGTGCTGGATTTTTTATATTTTTTGTCCGAAAATATAGCTTATGTTTGTGACGTCACTTTTTTGTCTTAATATTTTTTTATCTGACAAAATAAACTGTTACTAGTATACAGTGTGTCCCCGATAGGTGTTAGAAGAGGACAAATGGACCAAACATTTTAGAATTTTTAAACGTCCTTTTGGGAAAACTGGTCGCATGGTCCAAAACTAATAAATACAAAATTTTACTCCTATTGGTAATATAAGTTATAACTAAAAATATAAAAAAATGACAAAGAGTAAAGTATATTTATTTTTAAAAATAGGACAAAATAGTAAGTAAATGTTGTAGAGAATTACATTTTATGTCAAAATGAAATGTTAAAGAATTAAAGTAGAAAACATATATTTGTCAATTTTTTACATTATGCATTAACAGTTTTTACAATACTTGGCTTAAAGCAGCGAATAAAAAAAAATACTTAAAATTATTAACTTATATTTAGCTTTTGTTTCCTCTTGCTCATTATTTGAAATATAATTTTTATTGTATAATATTAACAATCGCACTCTCATGCTTTAATTTCAAATTTTGACATAAAATTCAATTCTCTACATCATTTACTTATACAATTTTGTTCTATTTTTAAAAATAAAAGTAGTTAGCTCCTGGGCATTTTTCATATATTTAGTTATAACTCTCCCTGTATTTTAACTAGAGTAAAATTTTTTATTTATTAGTTTTAGACCATGCAACCAGTTTTCCCAAAATTACGTTTTAAAATAGAAACATTTTTGGTCTATTTGTCCTCTTGTAACACCTATCATGGGTCACAATGTACTATATGTACAATGTAGAGTGGGAAAAACAGATAGTAGAGTAGGTTCCTCAGTATATTCAAATGAGGATCTGACAAGAAATATTACTTAATGTTAATAAAATTAGGCAGAAATGATTTGTCACAGTCAATTACAGGCCAAAATAAATTAATTTAGGGACTTTCAAGTTGCATTAAAAATAATATAATTAATATTTGGTATAAATAATAACGTTTAAGGTTAAGGTTAAAGTTTTTTTAGTTATATCACTTGAAAACAGTTGGAGATAGACACCATCTGAAACGTCGTGTGTCAATTAAAAATAAAGACAATAGAAGTCCAGGAAAGTAGTATTATTAAATATTAAGGTGTCCCAAGAAGGTTTACTGTACAAAAAGAGTTTTTTTTGTAGACACTCTGTATCTTACTAAATATTTAGAATCTTTATATTTTGAGCACTCTGCATGACTATCATATTTCCATGCCTTTCTAGTTAATGGTTTCACAGAGAAAAATAGTTATGTTTATTTTTACTTAATGACATTTAGCATATTTTTATTTGGTAATTGTCTAAAAGTTTGCAGCAACTCCGATTTTGACAAAATTTCGTATACAAGGGTTTATTGCGGCGCTGATCACGAATCTAAGATTTTTTTCGAAAACGTTTTGTTCCTGAGATATTCACCATTAAATTTGAAATTCAAACTATTCTTAGTTTCACTATATTCTGCCTTCTTTTTCCACAAAATTATTGATATAACACTAAATGGGCCCAAAATATTTTAAGCACATCTTTAAAAAAAAACATTTTTTAGTTATTTTACTTTTTTTAAAATTAAATTCTAAACCTTTTACTTCTAAATGCGGCAACCATGCATACACCTATGTGTAAGAATGGTTGCAGACATGGCGACTTGATTTTAAGTAAACCTTTTATATTAATCAAAAAAGCATACTATCAATATAAAAAAACATGTTTTGAAAAGGTTTTTAATGTTAAATAAAATATTGTGTGCCAATTTAGTGTTATATCAGGCAAAAATAGTAAAAATAATGATGGTTTAAATTTCAACTTTGATGACGAATATCTTAAGATCGAAACGTTTCTGAAAAAACTTATCCAGATTCGTGAGCAGCGCCCCAAAACCCCTTATACCAAATTTTCTCAAAATCGCTGTTGCCGCAACGTTCTGAACATTTGCTTTTTATTTTTCTTACTCTGGCCGACTGGCCCCAAAATATTATGATATTGGCGTCTTTATTAGTATCTAATTAAAGACGTTTTCTTTAACTTTAGAGCTTACAAATATTGTATTTTGTTAAAAAAAAAGTGAAACGTTAAATTATGTCAATATATAACAAAACTCGATAGCTTTTCTATCATAACTTCTAAAGCTGTATCTAGTGGTAATAAAAGGTAAAGATCAATTGCAGATTAAGAATGTAAATATTTACTTTCTAGGAAATCCTAACTTTTTATAACCATTATACCAAATCAAAAAATGTCAATAATTCCGATTTTAAACTGTTTGAGACTTACAAAATATTAATTTTAGCAAAGACAATTATAGTTTCACTAAACTACAATTGTCTTTGATTTTAAGCATTGAAACTTAAAGAAATATTTAATTTCTTGCTCGGTAAAATTAAAAATTCTTTTAATAAGACAGAGCTAGAGCACATAACCTTGACTCCCCATTGTATTTCTTAAAAAAATCTTGATTACCCATTAAAATAAACAAACACAGTGGAACGAGCTCTGTGTAATATGCTAATGAGGCAAATTTAAAAGATAGGCAACCCGCCGATGTGAGGGATTGCTGTCTCTCTCCCACTCGTTACCTCTTATGGCAGTTTTAAGTGGATCGCATTTAATTTTCTGATTTTTTTTTAAATTGCTATAATACGGTATTAGAAAGTACTAAGCAGTAATTATTCGAGATCATCAAATATGTTTCAGATAATATCATTGAAATAAACACGGATAATATGCTTGAAAGTTTTAATTTTGCGGCGCATACCAAATAATTTCATATCAGATGATGTAAGTCGTATTTGGGATTCAACATCTTTTGTTTTTGGTAACTCTTCACATCAGCGACCTAAAATATGCATAGCATGTGAATACATAACAAATATTTGAAAATGTATGTAGCAGAGCGAAGATACCTACTTTTGTTTTTTTATATAATTGTGGTCAATTAGGGCATATTACCCAATGTATAAACAAATTAGTATTTTAATGTATTTAATTTAATAAGATAAAAACTCAATTATTTACCTCAAAAGACGTGCTGGCTACTGCTTCTTCAGCTTTATAGGCTTATAAGACTCTTCGAAATTCAGGTTGCTTTTGCAAGTGTTTTGAAAAATTGAAAATACTAGGCACAGCATCTAACTTTAACACTCTAACAGATGAACCCGGTCTTATAATATAATCAGAGTCTTTAAAATGTGCACTACAAATTCTGCTTGTACGAGATGGCTTCCAGTTCGCACGTCTCATGGCTGCTATCCACAACCCCAAAATCTCTGGACGTTTAAATGGAAATCTGCAAATGGTACAAACATTTTCATAATTATACATGGACGCTGGTGAAAACGTTCGTAACTTACGTGTGAAATTGTAGCTTGGGATCTTTACAATACACATTCGTACAACCGTAAGAAACACAATTCACAACCATATTTTAAAATTTTCACCTTGGTTTTTACTGTAAATGTAAATAATAATCTATATATTACAGTATTTACTACACGGAATGATCGAAAAACAAAATCAAATAAAAACTACTTTTGAATGGCTGGGCTTCACTATGAATCCATAAGCAATAATGATACAGAAAGAATAAACAATCCCTCACGCACAACCTCTCTCTTTCTATTTCCCCTGAGACAAGCGCAGCCGTTTGAAAATGCGATAGTACCCGTTCCAGTGTGTTTGTTTATTTCAATGTATTTACCTATAAAGGGGTTCCTTTAAAATTGAATATGTTGTTCCATATATCTTAATGGGGGCTTTTTGCTATGAAATCGGGACGTCGGGACACCGGACACCGACAGTTACGATATATCAGCAAAGATTAACAGGTGTGTTTGGCATAGTAAAAAGTGTAGTGTAGTGTATTGTAGTGTTGATGCCAAACGCGTGTAACTGAGTTATGTCACAAATTTCAAAAATTCAAAAAGGCTTTTAGGCTTTTATTTATAAACAAATAAATTAATTTTTTATATATTTGGGTTTCTTGCTCTCTATAATTGTTCAAAAAAGTTGTACAAAGACTTCATCGACAAGAATTATCGTTAAAATAATTGTATATACCTAACTTCACGACCTCGAAAACAGTGTAGTTGAGTAAAAAAAAGTTTGAACTAGTTACAAAGTTGATTGATGAGATAAGGTTACGATATTCACATGGTACATAAAAAAACATAGATTTCTTATGTAAAAAATATTAAGATTATAATAATTATTTTCTATTTTCAAAAGGTTTCTGGTTTTAAATAACATAAAAAAAAACGAAAGTTTAATGAACATTGTACCAAGTCTCTGAAGACTTTCGATAAAATGCTTTATTGACGCGACTTTTATTTTTGTTTTATTTGATGATTTGACATCGAATAAATGTTAAACCAATTTAAGTTAGTGAAAAATCATATAATATGCCTCCCTAGGCTTTAGCCTACTCAGTCTGCTGGTAAATCCACCACTGTAATAAAAGTACACAGAAACATTTACAATATTTTACCAAATACAATTGATTTTCCAGTTATATTAGATAATTCACAATAATAAATTGAGATTGGAAAAGACCAAACCAAAAAGTTTAAAATATTTTTTTTAAATAGCCTTAATACCATAATGAACAAAAATACTGGTATTATTTTTTGTATATCGACCGCCCGACGCTTTTTACAAATACAATAATAGAGAATTATTGCAAGTTCCCTTATTAATCTCGGGAATTATTAATACCTACCTTATTTAAATAGTGATTGAACCCATAATTTAGAGTTACTACAAACCATGTTGACAGTACCATTATCCTAAAAAAAGGGGAAAAAATTAGTAGATTTTTTTATTCTTTTGTGTTGTAGGGTTTTGTTTAACACAATTACAGAAATACATTTGAAAAAGCAAGGTTTTAAGTATTTTTACTTCTAAAAACTTTTCGATTTTGTGATCGGTAGCCGTTCGGTTTGACGAACAGTTCCGAAGTTAAAATAAGACCAAAATAAGGCACGACCTAAAATCGACATAAATAAAGCCAGGCACTATCCTTATTAAGAAAGTCCTTATCCTAACCATGCATATGCGCAAGCTCAGATGTCAAAATAAGGCCGGTATTATTAGTGCCTGGCCTTATTTCACTGTGCAATAATTCTCTATTACTGGTATTTTAAAACTGTTTTACTTAGCTTGCCCAGTTTATTAAACGCTTTTATTTAACTTGCCCAGTTTATTTATTTATTCGTTTGTTTGGGTCAAATTTGGTAATTGGAATTATACCTTCTTCCTGACGACAAATCGATCTGATCTTGATGACAATACAATATAATACACTCTTTATGATTGTAAATCCAAGATACAAAATGGCGAATTACATATTTTTTCCACAACTAAAGATAGATATCAAACGAAAGGGCTTAATTGGTAGAATAGAGTTCACTATTTAAAAAATCAAGATGGCCGCCGCCACAAAATGGCGGATTACATATTTTCTCACAACTACCTCAATATGGGTATCAAATAAAAGGACTTGATTGGTAGAATAGAGTTCACTATAAAAAAATTAATATTCAATATGGCCGCCGCAACATAATGGCCGATTACATGTTTTTTTTTCTACCTCAATATGAGTATCAAATAAAAGGGCTTAATTGGTCGAACAGAGCTCACTACAAACAAAATAAATTAAATTCCAAAATTGCCGCCGCAACAAAATGGCGGATTACATATTTTCCACAACTACCTCAAAATGGGTATCTAATGAAAAGATTTGATTAGTAGAATAGAGCTGATCCTGAAATAAATGAACTCAATAGACAGAATAAGAAATATCAACTATTATAACAACAAACTAAACAAAATATTATTTTGCTTTTCTCCAGAATAAAATGAAAAAGTTTATTTAACATTTTATGAAAATTAAAACTTTTATAGATTATGTAGAACTATTCTGCTCTTACACAATATAATAAAAGTTATTATTACTTTAAAAGAAATAAAATATTTAATATTAAGATACTTACAATACAAAGGTTTCAATCTATAAACAAAGGTTCATTAGCACTCGGTTGAAATTATTTTAATCTAATAAAATAAAATCTTAACAAGACGCCAGACGAGAACTGGGCCAATGGTTGCGTCTCAAAAATGTGGTAAATACTTTACCAAAAATGTGGTAAACAGTTTACCTAAAAACTTATTGATATACTCGTTAGAAAATCCACCTGTTGTTCAGTTTTCAGTATTTTTAAATGAATGAATGGACTATTGGATGAGATTTATAGAAGGGATGAAGTTATTGTAGTTTGTGGTGATTTTAATATATGGTTTGACAGAGTTGATGGGAACATACGAGATCTTGTGAATCTTTTCTCTACGTATCATTTAATATCAATAATTTCTAGTTCTACTAGAGAGAGTAACTACTACTTCTGACACGCAGATAGATAACATTTTTTCTAATTTAAAAGATGACCAACTGAAAACTGATATCTTAAGAACAAACATTTTAGACCACTACACGTTAATGCTAGAATTGCTAAATGTCACCATAAAAACACAAAGAGTGACTTATTACCGAAGACATTTTGGTCAGGATAATTTGCGTAGTTTTAGAACAGCAATCATCAGTGAGTGATGGGATGACATGTACAGTGCGGTAGGTGTCGAGGAACGTTATAGCGTTTTTGCTCGTATATAAATTACTACTTTAATGTTTTTATCCCTGTCAAAACGACCACAACTGGGGCTCATTCATCAAAACGCTGGGTCTCTGACGAGATCAAGGAAATTTCACAGGATCTTCGGGATTTATATGCTTTATCGATCAGAACTTCTGATATTCAATTATTGTCTTTTTATAAAAGTGAAAGAAATGCATTAGGCACTATAAACATAGTTATAACGATAATTTCATAGTAAATTCTAAAAATGAAACTAAGTCAACTTGGACATTACTTAACAATATTCAGAATAAAACGAAGAGTAATAATAATTTAGAGATTTTGGATGGCAACGTAGTGGTTAAAAATCCGGAAACATTGGCAAATTTATTTGCAGCTCAGTTTGATGTAAGCAGAATTACTTTTCTGTCCCAAGCATGCTCTGTTGGTGATAATATCAAAAATGTACCATTTTCCTTTGGCTGATCTGACTAACAAAACAAAACAAAAAAGGCAATAAAGAGATTATCTCTAATTATCGAAATATTTCCGTGCCACCTATATTTTCTAAAGTAATTAAAAAGCTAATATATATATAAGGCTTTTAAACTATTTTATAGTAAACAACTTGTTTTATGTTGGTCATCATGGATTTATACCAAAACGGTCAACAATCACAGCAATATTTCTGTCTTTAAATTATATTTTAGAACAAATAGATAATAAAAACTTAGTCTCAGGAATTTACTTTGATTTGAGTAAAGCCTTTGACTTGATAGATCATAAGTTATTGCCTTGTAAGTTGGAATGTTATGGTGCTCGTGGGTTACCCAATAAATTAATAGAATCTTACCTGACTAACAGAAGTATGACTGTGTGTATTGGTTCTGAACAGACTAAATCGTATTCAGCATATAAACCAATTACCAGAGGAGTACCACAAGGTTCCATATTAGGACCAATATTATTCTTAATATTTGTAAATTACATAAATAAAAAACTGGACATCTCAAAATTATATCAATTTGCAGATGACACTTCCTGTTTTATCTCTTCTGCTGAAAGAGTACTACTATCTAGAAACTCTGCTGAAGTGGTAAAAGAATGTCGGATTGGTGCAGCTTTAATAATCTTGTTTTGAATTCAGATAAGACTAATCGTTTATTTTCAACATCACGGTTTGGAGTTCTTATATGTACCTACTAATAGTAAAACTTTGGAACAAACAGCTTTCGTAAAATTTTTAGGGATCATCTTAGATTCTAACTTGGATTTTACTGAGCAGGTTAACATTATTTTGTCTAGAATGAGTTCCGTGACTTATGTTATAAGATACTTGCGTGATCAGGTTAACATTCAGACAATACGAATAATTTATTTTGCTAGCGTCCAGAGCATAATTTCGTACAGCATTATGTTCTGGTACCGTTTCAGCGTTTCTAATGCCAACAGGGTTTTTTGTTGCTCAGAAGAAGATTGTTAGAGTTGTTTTCTGTATGAAGTTGAATGAATTATGCCGGGGTAAGTTTAAGTTGCTGAATATGATGACTGTTCCATCTTTGTTCGTTTATGTTTGTTGTATTTTCGTAAGAAGTAATCCTCATATGTGTTTGTCTCAGAACATAATATAATAAGGAATTATTATTATTATTATTAAAACTGAAAAAATATATAAAATGAAAGGTAATTTTCTAGAAACCGGCGGCAACTCCGATTTTGACGAAATTGGGTATACGGGAGTTTTTGGGGCGCTGATCACGAATCTGAAAGAATTATTTGGCGGAAACGTTTCGTTCTCGAGATATCCATCATCAAAGTTGGTATTTGAACTAAGCTTATTTTCACTATATTCCTCCTTCTTTTGCAGACAATTCTGATTTAAAGCTAAAATGTCACACAATATTTGATTTTCACCTTTTAAAACCCTGTTTTTCTACGTTTTTACATTATTTTTGCAATAAATTGCGTGGCTTTTCTTTGATAATGCGGCAACCATACATACACATAGAGCTTCATGGCACACTGGGATTGAAATGATTCAAAGTATAGCTATGCAATTTAATGCAAAAATAATGTAAAATACGTAAAAACGGGGTTTTAAGAGGTGAAAATCAAACATTTTGTGACACTTTAGCTTTAAATTAAGAATTGTGTTCAAAAAGAAGGGGGAATATAGTGAAAATAAGCTTAGTTCAAATTTGAACTTTGATGATGAATATCTCGAGAACGAAACGTTTCCGTTAAATAATTCTTTCAGATTCGTGATCAGCGCCCCAAAAACCCCTGTATACCAAATTTCGTCAAAATCGGAGTTGCCGCCGGTTTCTAGAAAATTACCAGATGAAATGTTTGATGGACACTTTAAAGTTTGACATTACTTTTGGATAAATTAACTGGTCAAAGATACACCTATTAGGTATCTTAACCAGATAAAAAAATAATAAAAAATGTTTAGCCATATAATAAAGTATTTTATGCTTTATTTGTTTTCGGGGAGATTAAATTTCAAAAATATTATTTGGCTTTTCTCCAGAATAAAATTAAAAAGTTTATTTAACATTTTATGAAAATTAAAACTTTTATGCATTATGTAGAACTATTCTGCTCTTACACAATATAATAAAAGTTATTATTACTTTAAAAGAAATAAAATATTTAATATTAAGTTACATACAATACAAAGGTTTCAATCTATAAACAAAGGTTCATTAGCACTCGGTTGAAATTATTTTAATCTAATAAAATAAAATCTTAACAAGACGCCAGACGAGAACTGGGCCAATGGTTGCTAATGTACCTTTGTTTATAGATTGAAACCTTTGTATTGTAAGTAACTTAATATTAAATATTTTATTATTTTATTTCTTTTAAAGTAATAATAACTTTTATTATATTGTATAAGAGCAGAATAGTTCTACATAATGCATAAAAGTTTTAATTTTCATAAAATGTTAAATAAACTTTTAAATTTTATTCTAGAGAAAAGCCAAATAATATTTTGTTTAAATTTAATCTCCCAGAAAACAAATAAAGCATAAAACAAAGCTAAAAACTTGAAAATAAGATACATATTAAAAAAGGTTCGAAAATAGCGAATACCCAGCGCCTTAACCCTCTCGGCCAACGATCGCAGTTAAATTGGTGGGATAAACTAACAGTATTAAGCCACTTGCTCTTACGATTAGTCCAAAGGATATACATACACACATAAATACAAATGAAGCTAATAAATGCATGGAAGGGTAATAAATAAATATTAATTAAAAATACTTCATATTTTTTTATTAATATATATTAACAAATTGTTACACAATAAACCATAATTATAACTATAAAATGAACAAAACAAAATAATATAAAAATTCTTGATTGTTATGTGCTCGTCAGAAATGTCTGTCTTTATACTCTTCAAGATGAGAGCTTATCAGTGCTGGTTAATTTCGATACAAAAATTTAAGAAATCTTGGAGCTTTTGGTCATCACGTCATAAAGTAGAAATCATTTTTTTAGTTGTATATCAAAATTAAAACAATTTTAATTAAAATTATATTTAATATTACCTATTTTCTGAGATTCATTTTATTAGAACGGTGGCAGGGTTGCCACCAAAACGTAAACAAGTACACGGGCGCCGGCAGCAAGGTGCAAGGGGTGCACTTGCACCCCTTGTCATAAAAGAAGACACATTGAAAAAAATACATTTTTGGATTTTCACCTTGATATTGTTGATGAGCCAAATATATTCAAGGAAATACCCGCACGATTTGAATTTACCAGTACATTTATGTACGTAGATTATAAATGTAATATTATACATATACAGGGTGTAATTTAATTGATGGTTAAAAATACAGAATATCATTCCTTAGCTTATTGAAGGAAGAAACGTTTATATGAACATATGTCCTAAACGTCTTAACTTTTAAGCTACAGGGTATCAAAGTTTTAAGAAAAATATAATCTGGTGTTTGGTGCGTAGTAAGTTTGTGCCAAATTTCATGAAAAATCTACAACAGTTTTAAAGTTATGATAAGAAAACAATTTTTTCTTAAAATTTAAACACCCTGTAGCTTAAAAGTTAAGAGGTTCAGGACATGTGTTTGAATGAACTTTTCTTGCTAAAATAAGCGAAGGAATCATACCATGTATTTTTAGCCATCAAATAAATTCCACCCTGTATAGTATTACTCCCTGAAAATTATCCTGACGGCGCGGCTCTATAAACAAGTATTTTGATTTCTGGGAATTTTATCGGGTTTTTCTTCAGTTTGTTCAAGGTTTGATATAGGCCTCAGTTCGTAGGACTTATAGTTTATAAGTACTCCGAGATCAAGGGTCCCATCTTGAAGAGTATAAAAGGCAGATCTTTGGCGAGTATCCAGCAAAGGTTTTTTAATATAAAAATTGTAAAAACATGCACTTAATCTAATGTATCTAACACTAAAATGATAACAGCTATTGTACTGGAAGTAAACAGGATCTAAAACATAAATAAAAATATTAAAAAACTAAAAAAGACATTCAATAAATAAACATGGTGTCTCTTAAAGGTCTATAAAGGGTGTCCCATTTTCGTTGCAAAAAGGTAAAAACGAATTCTTATATAACTTTTTACCTAGAATACAGTGGCGCCGTCAATATTTATATTTTTTAAAATATTATTGCTATTAAATTTTCGAACAATGTGTTTTTTTAGTCGAATACATCGTATATCTGTCAAAAAATATTTAAAAATTTGTCTGTCCCAAAATTCCCGAATTTTTTGCCTGTTTTTGCCCCCACAAAAGTACGTGATATTTTCACAGACCTCCCCTCCCCCATCGTGAGAATTGCTAAGATTCTCCTCGACCTCCCCCTAAATGTCTCACGTAGTTTATGAACGCCCCCTAACAGTTTTTTTAATTACTGTAATTGTTCTTACATTAAGACTTTCAAATTGTAATTTGCTATTAGAGGAGAAGGTCCGAATATGGGCCATGTATGGATTATGGGCGCATAAAAATCTCGCACAATATGTGGCGTCATCGCCTAATGAAAAGCTACACTTACTTATGACTCCCTCAACTCACTTTTTTTTGTTTACCGTCTGAAAACCAAAGGGTGTAGAGAAAAACACTTGTTAAATAAAAGTTAACGCCATAAGGTACACCGGGGTAAGTGGAAATATGGGGTAAGTGGAAACTAGTTAATCTAAAAATTCATAAATCGCTTCTGTGACTGCGATCTCTTGAAAAACGATCTACACTAAATTTGTTGCCACAGACGCAGGAGGAAGATCATAAGTTTTGCCGCTAGGCGAAATATTTACCTTCTCATTTACAATTCATTTCGCACTTGACTGTTGAATTGTAAACGTTTACTTTATGCTTGCGATTTTAGTGTAAAAATACGAACAGAGGTTTTTGACAGGTAAGTAATCAATTAATAGTAAAGTGTGCTTGTATGTGTTCAGAAATTTATTTTTTACAGTTAAAAAAATGGTTCGCAAATACGTCAAAAAGAAATCAGCCGCGTCATATTCCCAAGAGAAATTGAAAGAAGCTGTAAATAGTAAACAAATGACGCTTTACAGAGCTCACAAACATTACTCCATCCCGAAAGCTACTTTATTTAAAAGGGTACACGGACTGAGGGGTAAGAAAAGTACCACTATGGGGAGGCCAACAGCCATACCAGATCATGGAGAAGTGGGGTTTTGGACTTTCAAAAAGAAATTCTGTAGGCTATTGGACAATAAAAAAACATAAAAACCCCATTTAAAGATTCAATACCAGGAGATGACTATTTCACAAAATTTTAAACGCCGATACGGACTTTCTCAAAAGAAGCCTCAATTAGTTGAAATTGCTCGCAAAAAAGTATAGACCCATTTGTTATTGCTGAGTACTTTAACTTGCTGAAAAAAATAACTTGTAACATACCCCCTGAGCAAATTTACAATCTGGATGAAGTTTCTGCCTCGACCCCAGTCGAGTGAAAGTAGTAGGTGAAAAATTTGATACAGAGGCTTTAAAAAGATTTCAGCGTCATAATTCGAAGGAGACATCCTTTTTGGAAAATGGAAATGACTGTAACAATACCCAGCAACAACAAAAACAGCCCGAAAATATCAATGAACACGAAGCAGGATCGTCTGCGTCTGTGGACAGGATTCAGAGAGTAGGTGAAATTTATTTTCAAAATGATAATCTGCATCCAGTAAACATACCCTCCGAGAAAAATCCTTTAAATCAATTTTATTCGAACATGTCAAGCAATCCTCTTTAAACCAGCAAAAAGGTAAACAAATTTGTTCAGGTGCTGAGATTATAACACACTCCGACTATATAGCAAAAATGAAAGAAAAACAAGACAAAAAGGATGCAAAATCTAATCAGAAAGAAAGAAAAAAGACAAAGAAGAAGAAGGTACAATCTGATAGCAGTGATAAGAAACAAATTTTTCATAAAAACTATATCAGATTCTGACGATGATAAAGATTCACCAAAACCTCCAACCCCTCCCATAGAAGAAGAGTTACACCGTGAAGCATTGCCGGATGATAACGTACTGATGAAATTTCCGGTCGCAGGAAGCTCAAATCATATTTATTATGTCGCTAAAATTTTACAATGTTTTGATTCTGAAGTTAAAGTTAATTGCCTTCAAAGATGCGCAAAAAATGAGGGAAAATATTATTTTCCTCTTGTACCAGATATATCAATTGCATTTAAACATCAAATTGAGTTTGTTTTGCCAAAAGCACTAATTTTTTTCCAAATTACAAAAAAGCAACAGGCTTTAATTTCCTTTCCCATTTCTCTAACTGATTTTAATGTGCGCTTTTTTTTAACTTCAATAAAAAATGGTTATTAAAGAATGTTTTACTTTATTTCCACTTACCCCTGTAAAGTTTGTAGGCATTTAAATATATAAAGTACGAATGGTTTTCACTTACCCTTTACAATGGGACAAGTGGAAACTAATCACATAATTTTAAATTGTTTTTACAAAAAGTTTTTTAAGGTATTTTTTTGTATATTTCCACATTCATATCTCAAATTAGCGTGCGGCTTACCTACAGATGTCATTATACTTTAATGCGAAATACTTTTCTAACTATAATTTTATTAGCAGATCTTAAACGAAAAATATTGATTTTATAGGTTTCATTATCCCGTCAAAGTTGGTAAGGTTATTGCACGCTGGTTACTCTATATAATATAAAACATTTTTTTTTAAACCTTATAACATAATTAGGTTTAAATATTTTAAAGTTTGTTGGTTATTATAGGCGACCATCCACACTGCCTACGCCTAGCTACGCTACTGAACCTAGGGACTGCTAAGGCATTTTTTATTTTATGTAACGCCTTCATGTGGATCCTTTTCGAGCGGGCGAACAAACAAACGGTTAGCTAAACTCGCTAGCCCGTACTTACCGGGCGATTACGGATGCAGAATGCTCGCTCGCTCTTGTTTGCTCTTGCTCTCTTTTTGGTGAATACGCACTTTAACATGATTAAAATGCAAGTTTATAAATATTGCGTAAAAATTATAAAACCAGAATATGGATGCTTAAATGGGTATTTTTATTGTGTAATTTCAAAACACAATTAATAAAACATACTATTAACTTAAGTTCTGTTACCAACTTTCCTAATACCTCTAATTTTTGTAGAAATACTGGGTGTCTTTAAACAAATGCGAAAAATTTTAAGATGTTATTTCTAGCTCAAAGTAAAGGGTAGTTTGCTTAGTTGCGTACCTATAGATATCGGTGCCCGAGGTAGAAATGTAAGTGGGGCCCCTTATTATTTTTGACAATCAAAAACATGGTCTTCAGGTAAAAGAGACCTGGATAAAATAGTAAAAAAACAGAACTGTTTGGAGATTCTATGTTTTTTTTTAAATTATTTTTAGGGCGCAAAATTTATTTATCGCTTCACTTAAGATTTTGCCTTGATCCGCCACTCAATACACCCAACAGTTTTTTTAATTAAAATGTTTATTTGCATTGTTAAATATTTTTTTGTGTTAATGCGCCACAGTGCGTTTGTTATTGTTAATATATTGTTTTGTTTATTTTTAAGGGGTGCGGTAAAACTTACGATAGCTGTAGCTGGGAGGAGGTTGATTGTAGGACACATATGTTTATAGAAAAAAATATTTCTAACCTCAAAAATGTTTTTAAAATATTTGTACTGCATTCTGAAACACCCTGTATGAAATGCCTTATGTTAAGAGTTAATGTTATTTTCATAACTTCTTTCTAACTTACCATGCCTATTAAGGTTCCTAGTTTGGAAAGTCATCTACTAGTCTGCTTACCATGGCCTTGAATAAAATACAATCTATTAAAAAAATTATAAGACTAAACTAAAAAACTACCGACTTACTGGGTGCCTACAAGTTTACTCTCATTAAAATTTTATTTGTAAACTAAATTTTAAATTTAATTTGTAAACTAAATTTTAAATTTTATTCGAATATATTTGAAAATCACACCGCATACATATTACTTATGTTCAAAAAATACATACTTAATTTTATCTTTGAAATTTTCATAGAAGAAAGAATACATCAACCTGCATCCAAAACGTTTTTCGACGACTCAAAGATTATAAGCGGTTTAGAAAAGCTCAAATCAGCTATGTTAGCATTTTTGCTTTAATGTTTGTATTGAGTGATAGTGATATCGGACCGATTAGAGGTTTCCTTTAGAAATTATGACAATGGACGGCATTACCCGCTGGACGGGGCTTCCTGCACCTCCCCTAATAGTATTTTACTGAATACTGAATTTATTTAGTGACATGTTGAACTTAATACGGAAAGGGTGTATTTGGAGATAAATTGATCCAGAGAATTTTTGTTTTTTACGGTGATATAATATACAAGCTACTTTGTTAAAAAAATATATACTTTTTGCCCTACCCTGTATATCATTACCACTATTACCATTAAAATGACCTTTAAAATAGCTTTAAGAAAATACCTCATTAAGTACCTACATCTACCCTATACAGATATGCCCACAGATTGGGTTTACAAGAGAATAAATGGAACAAAAATTTGATTTTTCGAAAAATGTCATCCTTCATATTAAAAATTTACTCGTAGTACAGGAAATAAAGCTCTAAAAAGGTAAAACCTGGCAACTCTTTGGTCCTGCATGGATTGACTTGCAATTTTAACAGAAGGTAGGGAATAGCCCAAGGATCAAAACCCATATCAAACCAATGGGCGCCAAAACCCTGGGGGTGGATGCCACCCCCCTAGAGGGTGAATTTTGTTTATTACATTTTAACCACAGAAATCAATCACAAAAGTGATTTTTAGCAAAAATGTTCTATACATTGTTTTCATAACAGTAATATTTTTTAAGTTGTGGCCTATTCGAATTTTTCGAAGAAAAATTGATTGTTTTGTTTTTAACTTATCTCCTTTATTTTTAATGACAGAAAGTGTTTTTAGTGTTTTGTTAAGAGCTACAACGATCTGTAAGTAAAATTCTTTAAGATCCCATGGTTTTTGAATGGGGTGATTTTAAAGGGCTCGAAAAGGGTAGTGCTGGTTTGGAAATAGAGGGTTTTAAAAGACTACATCTCGCTAAATATTTACTGTACAGAAAACCTTTTTTTTAAATTACCATGCCTATTAAGGTTCCTAGTTTGAAAAGTCATCTACTAGTCTGCTTACCATGGTCTTGAATATTTTATTCAAATATATTCGAAAATCACACCGCATACATATTACTTATGTTCAAAAAATACAAACGTAATTTTATCTTTGAAATTTTCATAGAAGAAAAAATACATCAATCTGCATCCAAAACGTTTTTCGACGACTGAAAGATTAAAAGCGGTTTAGGAAAGCTCAAATCAGTATTGTTTTATCGCTTTCTCATAACTTTTTAAGGTTTTATAAAAATACTACAATACTTAATTAAAGAAGAAGGACTTCTAAATATTAATATTAAGGGCTTAAATCTTTACGATATTTTCTTTTGTCACACTAAACAATATTTTCAATATATTAAGAAAGTATATATTAAAGTCGTTGTTTTTGGCCCAGTCTGGTTTATAGTATTCCATATTTGGCTATTCTTATCATTTTTTAGTTTATTTTTTAATCTCAATTAAAATTAATAAATGTAACTAAATTTTTTAACAAAATAAAGGACAAATATATGATTGTTAATAATTACTACAAAAAGTTTTTATTTATAATTTTTTTATGCAAATTATGTGTAAAAAACCAAATGGTTTCATATTTGGTCACTTTCCTCTAATTAACCGACTTTAAAAAAAAAAGAAATCTGGTAATAACATGGGATGTGCTCAACTACTCAATATTAATAACTAAATAATAAGCAAAACCTTTTTATACTCTAATGCCATATGCTATTACTAGCTATACCTTATAGTTCTTTTTATTATTATTATTGTTTGTTAAGCAAAATGTCATTCGGAAAATTTATTTAGAATGTTTGTAATCGATAAATACAATAATACAAAATTATACTAAACTCCATAATTTGGCGAAAACACCATATTTACATGTATTTACTACTGAACAATTGTGTTGAAAAGAAATTTGGAGGAAGCACATGTTTGAAAAGATAATTATAAGAGTTTTCTAGGTCATTTTATAATAAAAATTTAAAATAATTAATTTTTGATAACTCTAAAATTAGTTTTATGAAACTTTTTGACACCCATGTAACAATAAAATTATATGTTTTACTTTTCTAAAAGTTTTTGCGTACCCTGTATACAAAATCAACATATTTTCTTCGTGAATTTTCTACAAGCAAAAATTTTTAATTTTTTCTCCAAAAATTAAATTTTTTAACCATTTGTCCTCTTGTAAATCCCATCCGTTCACAGTATGTATATTATCTTTGATATCACCAATAAAAAGATTTTTTAAATATGTAGTTTTAGGAAAATACCACATTAGGTACATGTACAAATATGGCGATCCAAATCAGGTGCTTATGTAATTATCAAAGTATACCGCCATTTTGTAGTAAGTAAAGGTATTATAAAGTACTTGTCAGAAACGAAGCTTTAAAAGGATGTACCACTAGACTGCCCCATTCCATTTATTTTTTTCCCAAAATGGCGCCCGGAAGCCATAAGCCATCTAAAAATTTTAATCTGTCAATTTAATTCTAAAATATAGTATTTATATATTCATTTCGTATCCCAAAGTTTACATTTTTTAAATTGATCCGTTTCAAAAATAAAAGGGCAAGGACATTAAAAAATGCACTGTATAGTAAGTATGTGTTTTTACTTACCTCCAAACGTGGTAACGGATTTTCTGTTTTAGGATCTTCGGCAGTGGAATAGTTGAAAGGCGGGTTAGTAATTGTTTGTTCAATGAAAGGATATGGATATGAAAAAGAATGGTTTAAGGAAACTGATGGTTGAATACTTGTAAACATAGTTTTCGACATGTTATCCCTTATTGTGTTCGTTGCAAACATAGAACCTAGCGTCTTTACTGATATTTGGTTATTTTTCAAAAGCAATTCGGTTGAAGAACTTGGTGTCACTAGCGATGAACAGGTAACATTGGATGACTGAGTAGATTTGATGGGGGCTTGCATGGCTCGACGATATTTTCTGTAATAAAATATATTTATTTCAAATATATTCTATATTAATTTAGCTGGTTGATGTAATAATTAATGCTTATTTAAGTACCCGCCAACACGAAAATAGGTTTTTATACGGGACCGCTTCGGTCCAGGTCGCGAGACTTTTTTTTCAAAAAATGTATTTATTTATTTATTACAATTACAATATCAATAATTAATTACAATATCCATTAAAAAAAACCTATAAGTAACAATCTGCACGGCGCGCTTGTGGCGGCTTCGGTTGTATCGGCAAGCGTCGATCACTGGAGTTAAGCAGTGAAATGCGCGCCCATAATTTAGATGGGTGTCCGACGGCAGCGGTGTTTCGGGCGGCGGCACACGGTGTTGTCTGCTCGGGGATGCGGACCGAGCAACAACCATCTAAGTTATGGAATGAATGGTGTGTGAATGAGAAGGAGTAGGGGTCAAGGTACAATAAGCCTTCAGGCTGCAGTGCACCACCTAGGGGGCGGTCGTCGGACCTGGGTGGGATGACCCCGAAAGGGTGAAAAAAAAAAACAATCTGCACAATGGACATAGGTTTGTGTGTGCACATTAGGCATCAGCATAGGCTATACATAAACTTTAACATTTTATTAAAATAACAATAGGTACTATATATATTATAAGTTGGTAGTATGACTACGATGACTATAAACGTTCTGTCAATACACTACAAAAATTCAATAATAAAGTTTGATTCTTTGCGTGTTACTTTTTATCCACAAATCTAATTTCTTTTTGATATTTTTAATTTTTTATTTTTAAACTGTACCCGCAGTATATTAAGTATTTTAGGAGCCACATATGTAATGGATCTTTGTGTAGCATCAAATCGTGTATTAGGTAATGTCAAATTTCGACCTACATTTGCTCTTGTCATATATAATACTGTGATTGATGAAGCTGTTAAATATGTTTCTTGTAAGAGAAAATCTTAAAACATTTTTAATGTACAACTGATCAGTTGTAAAAACTCCAGTCTGTTCATATAATAATTCAGAGGAATATCGTCTTGGTTTAAATGTCATTATCTTTAGAATATATTTCTGTGCAATAATAACATTTTTTAAAGAATTTTTATGTGCAGACCCCCAACAAATAATTTCATAATTTAGACACGATTCGACCAATGACTTATAAACCGTTGTAATATTATCTTTGTTCAAAATGTAACGCAGTTCATAAAATTTATATACAAGTTTTCTTAATTTAGTCTTCGCGTATTCTGTATGAATATTCCATTTTAAAAATTGGTCGAAAAACAGACCCAAATATTTTATGCTCTCCACCGACTTAATATTGCCAGAACATTTACAGTTACCGGCCAAGTCACAGTCAGAGGAGTGAATCTTAATGTTATTCCTTATGGGTAGACCTCTTTTATCTATAGAAAAACACATAAAATGTGTTTTATTTACATTCAGAGTTAAATAATTTAGATCCATCCATGTTTTTATATGGGTCATTGCCTCTTCGGCCCTCTCAAAGGTCCCGGGCCACGATTTTCCTTTACACAGGAAAACTGTATCATCCGCAAAACAAATAATTTTGCTGTTATGTGCAACGTTTGGCAGATTGTTAATGTAAACTGAGAACAAAATAGGTCCCAGTACTGTCCCTACTACTCTTTGAAATCTGTTACTTAAATATGACCTAAAAAGTTTCAGTACTTTTCCCCTTATTCCAATATTGTGTAATTTTGAAAGTAGAATGTGGTGATCCACAGTATCGAACGCCTTTGAGAGATCCAACAAAAACTGATGCCAATGGCTTGTATCCATTATTAAAACAGTCAATAATGAATCTCGTCGTCTCATTTAAAGCCGTGTCTATACTCATTTCCTCTCTGAATCCACACTGTGAATCAGAAAACAGTTGATATGAGGCTAAAAATTTTAGACCATATTTTTTAGCTAACCCATTTCGTACCTATAATAGTCCTTGGCCGCTGGCCCAGTAAGGAAATTGAATTTATGATAATAACAGTTTTAAAACCATTTTAGAGGGGTTTCTTGAGGGGTCTACCACGAATATAGCGAGGGGAGTCTCACTAGTTAAAATTTTGTACAGCTATTCCCGAAAATTCTCGAATTCTTGAAAAATGTCTCTAAAAAAATCTAAAAAACCTGAACATCCTATTTCTGAAAATTTCCGTAAATTCCTAAAAATTCCCGACGATTTGTACACCTATTCCCGTGGTGAGACATTCCTTGGAATATACATACCGCCATATATGGAAGCAGCACTTTAAACCAGCCTGTCAATGTCAAATGTTTCGGGTGTCGTACTCGGCAAACGCGTCACTTTTTTGTCGGCCAAGTTTACCACAATGTTTTACATGCAATTTTACAACTTTGTGCCGAAAATCGTTAGCGTTTTCACATTAGCGTGAGCTGGAAGCCGGGCGACGGACCGACGCTATCAAAGTGTGTGATGAGACCTTTTACACGTTAAGAATCCGGAAAGTCGGCAAACTCAAAGGCTCCATATAATTTTTTCGCTCTGGCGAATCCGGCTGTGTGTGAAACGAGGATAACAAAACCCGCCCAATCGGATACCCAAAACACTTATGGTTTTTGGCTTAATGTTTAAAAATTGCATGTAAAACATTGTGGTAACTTGGCCGACATAAAAAGTGACGTGTTTGCCCAGTCTGATACCCGAAACATTTGACACTGACAGGCTGGGTTAAGCACCGGGTTCATATATGGCGGTATGAATATTCGTGGTAGACTCGTCAAAAGGAACCCCCTAATAATAAGGTTTTAAAAGTGTTATTATCATAAAGTCAATTTTATTACTGGTCCAGGAACCATAATTTTGATCTTATGCAAAATCTATTTATCGTGTTGGCGTCCATAGGCGTAACTAGCCATTGAACCTGGGAGGGGCCCGGACGCCACTAAAACGTTATTTGTACACATATACCATATAGGTACATTTTTTCTGGGGGGTCCTGGCAACTCCTGGTAGGGGCCAGGCCCCCTAGGCCCCCGTAGTTACGCCGATGTTGGCGTCTATCAGAATAAGGACTATACTCAATACAGAGTAAAACAAATTCGAGGCGCATCATTATAGTATCTTGAAAATTATTGTTACTGACGTCTTTATTATTGTTTATTGGTGAATAGCTAATATATATTGTATTATTATGGTCGAATATGCCGTGGTACATTTTGTGCCGCAAAAATAAATGAAGGTATCATTTCTGCAGTTAATGAATTATGGTAAATAAATGGACCTAGTATTTTACTTTCTAAAATTCCACACCACATATTAAACCCAAAACGTTTTTGATGTTTCCATATTTTCTTAGCACGCAGATTTTGTTGAGCCTAGTAATGCGTATTGCGAAGGTTGAAGATACCATGATTAGTGACCATACTTTCGTCGGACCATATTTTTTTGAAAGAGAAATTTAAATTTTCTTCACACGTGCGTGTATACCGCTCGCAAAAATATCGGCGCCGTTTGAAATCTCCCGGTTTAGGTCCTTGGCAAATCTTAAATTTATAGGAGTAACTAGTTATGATTCCCGGCTTCGCTCGGGAGTTGATATGAGACCCAATAAAATAAATTTAATTAATTTTATAGCGTCAACAACACGTGGTTATTATGCTGTTAAAATGTAGCTTATATGACACGTTCGTAGATTTACCATAGCAGAGCCATCTATTGATTACTTACTCAACCCAGTCGAAAAGACAAATAATTAGCAATAAATTAAAATTGCGACTATAATTTGAGATTTAAACTATCCTATCTCTCAAGTTGGATCGAACTGCACATGGTGTGAGAATTTTATTATAATCGGTTAAGTGGTTTAGGAGTCCATTGAGGACAAACATTGTGACACGAGATTTATATATATTAAGATATCTATTTTTATTATGATTAATTTGCCAAGTTGATATCTCAGGGTCCTCAACAACTGCTTGTGAAATTATATTTTGGGAACCTTCAGAAGATTCCGTTTTTCGAGATCAAACTGGCTTTTTAAATTTCGAACCAGCTGTAAGAAAATGGAATATGTATAAAGATACATTGCTGCTGTATTTACAGTATTTTTGTGGCACAAAATTTAGCACTTTAGCATGTCAAACTTTTCTTCATGGCTATAATGGCCACCGGGCATATTCGACGATAATAACACAATAGATATTAACTATTCACCAATAAACAATAATAAAGACAACAGTAACAATAAGAACGATTGCTCTAAAAACAACAACTCGACAAACAGAGTAATACGATAATTACTATTTTATCATGTCATTAAATTATGTTGCAGACACGGTAACAGGTCAAAGTCAAAGCATTTGTTTGCAAGGCCTACTTAAAAATACCTTTAAAAAAATAGAAAAAATGCAATTTTTCTTTTAACTAAAACTTAAAATATGACATGTGATTCATCGTTAAATTTCTATTAAAAAAATGGGATCAGATACAGGAAGTACTTTTTTTTGAGCCATATAAAAAAAATAAAGTTGATGATGGTTTCTTGAAAACGAAACGTCGGGTATATAATCTAAAAACACCATCATGTAGTAGCTAAAAAGTGCCAATGAAAAAGCGTTATTAGTTTTTTCATATCTCTTTAAATAAAGCCATAAAAAATAAAATCGATATAGTCAAATTTTCGTTTTTGCCAAATATCTCAGCAGGCCAGGAAAATTTTTCAAGTTTTTAAACGGCACGTAAATAGGCTTTAAAAACACAACTTTTTCCTAATTTAACTTAAGCTGTATCTCCAATAGGTACTGAGATTCCCATGCTTAGGATCCTTATCTTGGACACACTGTATATAGAGCCAATTTCTAAATTGTGCAAAAGAAAAAAAAATGCGAAACGTTCTGTTTCTTCCTGAGTTTATTTGGGAGATACCGTACTTATTTTAAATTAAATTTCACCAAAGACAATTACACATGTTTCGTCTTCGAGCCGCCATCAATAATGTGACAGATTAGGTACCCCTGTCGAAAAAAACCAATACAATCCTATAGACCGATAGAAACTATTAGAATCTGCGACAAAAGCACAATAGAAACCGCGGTCGACAGGGACGAACCGGGCCGAACAAATACAACGTTCGAAAAATGGAGACGGGGCGTGTAGCAGACGTAACACAGCCTTCGTAATCCGCAGTGTTGTCAAGCGTCTTAAGACGTTACCAAAAGATATTCTTTAAGATTAAAGGCTCCCCCAAACCAACGCGAATTATTCGCAGCCGATTCGCGATGGAAAATTCGCAGCGAAAGTCTTGGAGTAATTCGCAGGGAACCTCACATTAAAGCGAATTTAATCGCATTTTAATATAATCTTATAATGGCTTAAATACGGTCCCCCAACAAAATTAATTTTAAAAACAAATAAAAAATTGAACTAAGAATTCGCGCGAAAAAATGCGCAGACAATTCGCAGTCTAAAGGCTCCAGCAAACCAACGCGAATTATTCACAGCGGATTCGCGACGAAAAATTATTATTATTAGCTATTTTTACAGTTTGAAAGATTTCTTGCATGAAAGTTTTCTTGGTGCAATTTTTCGATCTGCACTTAGCTTTTACAAAATAATATTTACGTATAATATAATACAATTTTGCGTTGCGTTTTATAAAGTTTTGGTCCCACAAAAACTTACTTGTAGAAACACATGGTATGTATGTTACATGAAGGGTGGAGAATCCATTAGCTTGTAAAGGAAACAAATAGACTCTCCATGTACTTCGACCATACCTAAAGGTATGTTGATCTTTTGTACCCCTCATCTGCAAACTTATTTTAACAGGAGAGGTAGGTAAATTCACAGCAATTTGATCTAGGCCTTTTGTCTAATGCATCAAGTTATTTATAACACTTGTTACATAGACAGTGGCTAGAGAAACACATGGTAATATAAAACTTATCTACTTAAATAATATACACGTATATACTAAATACAATCTTCTTTTTCATCTGAAGTTTCATCCATGCTTACAGACTCATCATAATCACTATCATCATCAACCCTAATAATTAACGGTCTTACTTCTAATTATTTTTTCTTTGTGTTCAATACATTTTCGCCATACTTCTTTGTCTACTTGGCTAAGCGCCTCCTCCCATAACTAAATAACGCTAGCTTCAATGGTATTTTTACAGGCATGTTTGTCATAATAATTTTTGCTAATACCCATACCAATTCTATTGCGTTGTATTGGCAATGGTAGGGCGGTAATCTCAACACTTTATGTCCATATTTAAGAGCTAATTCATCAATAACATATTTTTTGTTAAATAACTGTTCTTTACACTTTTTTAAAAGATAACTTTTTAAAAATAAATTTTCATAATCAACGTTTTTCTTTGATACCCTTTCTTTTATTTCTTTTTTTTTTCAGCTGCTTGCAGGAAATATTTCTTCGAGTCTCGTATGGTAAGAAGCATTGTCTAAAATAATTAAAGACGGCTTTTCTAGACTTTTTAAAAGTTTTTCATCAAACCAGTGTTCAAAAATTTCTGCATCCATATTCCATTCATCCGTGATAATCGTCTGTTTTTTGTTGATAAAAATGTTAAACTAGTATTTGAAATAAACCCTTCTTTATTACCAGCATGAATTATTATGTATATTTTACCATTAATTGCAGTGGTATTAGAATAGCAATCTTTAGAATCACCCTGCCAGGACGATTTGGTTGAAGAAAAACAACTTGCCTAGAAACTTCAGATTTTTTTGTTTTTTATTGTTCTCTATCAAGAATTGTCATTTTTTGAAACAACATTAGACAGCTCGCATAGCACTTTTCTATTATTAGTTCTGGTTAGTTAATATTTGAAGCCCATATCTTTTAAAATTATAGACAAACTGGTTATTCCAATATCGCAAAGTTGTTTCTCCTTTATCTTTTTAAAAACAGCTTTGCGAGTAACATATTCCTTGGCTTTATACATATCATAGACAATATCCCTGATGGATAGTTTTATAGCTTAGGGTAAATCAAAGGTTTTTGAAAGAAGTCGAATCCTATTATTTGGTCTGTATAATTCCTCTATACCCATCTTATGAAGTCTTCTTAGTGTTTTATCTGAAATACCACAAGCATCAGATGTTTGTTTTTGCACTGCTAAAACAGACACTAACGGGCCCGAGTTGTTTTTTCTTAGGTAAAATAACGTTTCACTTGTAGCACCAGACAGCGTTCACCTTTTAGGCGATTTGTTAACTTGCTCAAAATTCTTCATCACTTTATACCTGCTTTTATTTTACACACAATAAGAAAGAAACTATAAGAAATTTGTTTTAACATCTTTTCTAAACGAATAGAAACAGCTAATTGAATTATTAATATTTCAATTGGAATGGTCATTTTAACCTTCTCCAATAATTACCTATATAAATACCTCTAATCTATTGTGACTAGATTAGAGACCCCCCATAAAAAAGCTATATATACGTCCGTCATCGTCAGTGGGTTTTTGCTCTCACAGCTTTTTCTATTTGTCTGAGTTTAGTTTAGGACGAATAGAATAGCCATATTTGAAAGAAAACGGGTATCCAAGAATTGTAAATTATTAAGGATTCCCCAAACCAACGCAAAAAAATCGCAGCACCTGCGAACTTTCGCCTCACTTGCGATTCGCATCATATTGTTTGTACGGCGGTAAAAGTGCAAGTTCAGACTCGCGCGATTTTTGTCGTTTAGACCTCGAATTGTCTGCGTATTTTTTCGCGCGAATTCTTAGTTCGCTCTCGGCAGCGTTTTTTCCGGATTTGCAGTCGTGTTGCCGTGTATAAAGAAGCAAATAATTAAAAAAAAAAATGAAAAAATTATTAAACTTGGTAGAAAAAAAACCGATACTGTATGATCTTTCCCAATAAAACATTATTTTTTCCATAAAAATATTTTTTGGCTTCCTCCAGTGCAAGTAACGCAAGTGCTTCTTCTTCATTCGATGATGAATACATTTTTTAAGTATGACGAACCTATTATTTCATTTCCGTTTTTAAGCTGTTTTTACAGTTTTAAAGTTTTCGTGCATGAAAGTTTTCTTGGTGCAATTTTTCGATCTGCACACACGCACTTTGCAGCAATTTTTAAAACGATAAAAATGCGCGTGCGCAGATCAAAAATCTGCATTAAATAAAATATATCGTTAATAGTACATCAAGTTCTAGTAGTGATAGTGGTGGCTGTAAGGGTCCCATAAAAAAGCAAGAAGAACTATTAAAACACTTCATAATTACAGTTTTAAGGCAGCACTGGCCCAAGTAAACTTAGTAATGATTGTTAGATGTTGCTTTTTTAATCTACAAATTACGTATCTAACATGACTTTAAATCATATATAAAAGACAACATAATGTGATATTTTAGGTACATTTGCCTATATTTTTAAAGGGGTTATTCAGCGTGTTTTTGAAAGTTCTTACTAAATGGGAAACTTTATATTTATTAACTTACCAAAAAAATGTGCCTCTATATAAAAAGTCCTGCTTGATGAGAAAATACATTTCCATAAAAATGTAAAATGTATGTTAAATGGACTTAAAAAAGACAAATTATTATACAGGGTATTTCTTAACTACGGCACAAAACTTTAACGGGTAATTTGTTATGTCATTTTATGAAGAAAAGTTTCTATTTAGATATGTCCGGAGTTGCTTCGTTTCTGAGATACAGGGTGATAATTATTTTTTAAAAGTGTGTTTTTTAAATATCCTAAATACGAAGCCAGATACCAAAAAATTGTACCTCACTAAACAGATGTATTTTTAGTTGCTTTATAGAAAAAAAATACATAAAAGCCAGTGACGTACAGTCTTCTCTCAATAATATTTGCTGTTGTGCCCACTGTACGCCACTGGCTTTTTATGTAGTTTTTATATTTTTTTCCTATAAAGCAACTAAAAATATAACTTTTAGTATAGTACATTTTTTTGTATCTGCCTTTGTATTGAAGATATTAAAAAAACAGACTTAAAAAATAATTAGCGCCCTGAATCTCAAAAACCAAGCAAGTCCGGACGTATGTTTATAAGAACTTTTCTTCATAAAATAACATAAAAATCACCCTTTAAAGTTTGGTACCGTAGTTAGGAAATAATCTTTATTTTAATTTGAAAAAAGTCATTTTTAAGCCACCCTGTATACCAACCTTCAAATATTTTTGTGGAAAAGTATTTTCTGCTTTATGAGACTTTTTATAAAGAGACACTTTTTTCGTAAAGTTAAAAATTAAAAAGTTTCCCATTTGGTAAGAACTTCCGAAGACATGCTGTATAGAGTCAGGAGGCCCAAAAACATCAAATTTTCTAGAATTTTTTCCTGGCCGTATCATATTAACACTATTATTTTTTATTTGTATTGCATTACTGGCCGATATACCTTTTAAAATAGCTGTTACAGTATATAAACAGGGTGCCCCTAAAAACTCTTTACAAAATGCTACCACAAATTCTTTGGGCCAAAATAAAATGATTTAACGCAATTTACCTTAGTTCAATAGTATTTTATAGGTCTTAGGCAAGGTGCGCTCTGCAATGGCAAGCAAGTGAAGTGGCGGCGATGTGGTGAGCTAGTGGCAAATGCATTTTTTAAAGTCCACAAAAATTTAATATTTTGGATACAAGTGAAACCCAACTAACGTCACTCTAATGATCACTTCTGGACTTATGTACCCAGGTTTTAAATATTCTGACATCTGACACTGACACACTTTCTGGTCGCCACGTCAGAAATCTATTCTCTCATATTTTTTAATTGTATCGTGCAAACAATCAACTTGTACCCCCTGTACAGACCTTTTAAAAAAACCAAGGTGACCCAGATGAAGCATAAAGGAATTTTTCTGTGTGGAATAAAACGTTTAATCTAATATATCTAAAAAACGGTTGCCCGTAGCGATATCTACAAGGTATTTCTTTTTATTGAGAAAATATCAGAAAATAGAAATTCTGTACTAGACTTATAATATAAACAGGCAACATAAACAAAGGTTAATAATAACCTAAGTACCCACACTGTATATGTATAGGTTTAATTTTAGTTTTATTATGTAAAAAGTTGTTCAGTTTTTTAAAATTATTTTATGCTTCATTGTATCATGCATATTGTATCAATGTTGTTAATAAATTGCCTATAAAACAAATGTGGTGTATTAATTCATATTGTGTATCCTAATCCAAACCTTTTTCTATAAATATTTTTTAAGGTAAGGTCATTTATCAATAATAATATCTTTTAAATAAACTATGCAATCATAGATAATAGAGCACTTTTCATAAAATTATTTGACAGGACAAAAATGTCACTTATACTTAAACTATTAATTAACTAATATTACAAACCTTTAGTCAGTGACTTGGGTAAGATGATAATATGGAAATAACCTACTTATCTGGTCTTGTCAAGCGTATTTTAAACAGATTGGTTCTATTTCCAACTCTTAACTCTACCAGACATAATCATATGTACTTCACAAACTTCTAGTTCAAAAAGATAACAAACCAGCATTGAGGCAAGAAATCAATAAAGTAATTTTTAAAGCCAGAGATCGTTTAACTAATCTCAAAAATAAATCTTTATTCAAATGGCAGTAACACTTCTACTTCCTTGTCAAAAAAACTTGGGATTATTTTTTTTCATTGTCAAACCCAAATCTTACCTAATGCTATTGACCAAGTCGGGCATGATAAGCTTCGCTTAACAAACTTTCTTGCTAGTTTTTACCCTGACTTTGTTCTTTACTAGGTTATCGCTGGCTCGGCTGGAGTATTGGCACCAATTCTATATATTGGACCCTTATGCAAACCTTTACAGTTCAACTGGACATGTCCAGAACTTCTTACTTTATTTATTTCTTTACACTTAGTACCTGTAGGATGTCATATAAAGATCTCTTCTAAATCCTTAAATTGTGTTTTAAAAAATGGCTCTTTTTGTCGACTTTATGGGATATGTGTTACGAAAAGAAAAGAAACAAAATGTTAGTGTGGTTTATGACGGGTTTTGTTTGCAAATACTTTTGAAAATAAAGAAATTCTCCAAAATATTTACCAAAAATTAAAAAGTGAATTTCGAACCAAACAACATTATATTAACTAACACACTACTTGAAAACCGGTTTTCTCCAAATACTATCAATTTTTAAGATTATTGTACAATAAAAAAACTTACTATTTTATATAAAAAGAACATATTTTCAACAATATTTGGTCCTTATTTTTAATTAAAGACAACTCAAAAAGCCTGAAACTCCAATAACAGGCACTTTTAATTTGATTAACTTCCTTATATTGTTTTTCCCTGCAGAAAAAAAACAATACAATCCCATAGAACCGATAGAAACCATCAAAATCCGCGTTTAAAGCACAATGAAAACTGCGGTCTCTATATATTGTGCTTCTGACGCAGATATTAAAGATTTCCATTGGTTCTATGGAATTGTCTTAGTTTTTTCGGAAGAGTTCACAACGAGTTTATTTTGTTACCAAGAAAAATATATTGGGTCATTTAAATCTTTACTTAATTTATTTAATACAGCATAATTTTAAAGCCGGTCCTGCTTAGTAAATATTTACAAATTAAGTTTTGCGAACTGCGCAAGCGCTACCACGCATTAGCTAGGCTCCATAGTGGCGTCAAAACAGCGACACGGCATTGGCAATATATTGGTTATATATATATATATATATATATATATTATATATATATATATATATATATATATATATATATATATATATATATATATATATATATATATGTGTGTGTGTGTGTTCCTACCGATATGTTGAGTTCAATTACTATGTCAAATTTTGTTTAAAATGATGTTTTTCGAAAAAACTTGCAAATAAACACAGGGTATACGGTGTTATTTTAAGATTTTAATAAATTACAAAAAAAAAAGGTTTCTTTGAATCTTGAAAATTACAATTTATTGCTTATATTTAAACGAAGTTAGTCTTTTTAAGAGTAAGAGGCAGTAGTGACTTAATTAGTATCTAATAAATGAGGCGCTCCAAATCGAAACGCAGTTTTTGATGAATCACAATTTTGGAGTGTATCGCACAATTTTCACTCCATGTTTTATTATTTCACGTTTAAGGGGGTTATCCAATGTGGGCCTGGTTTTTAGGAATTTTTAGATTCTTTTTTCTACGACCAGTAAATAAATGGAGGTTTAAGTTTATTATCACTTATTAACATATATTTTGACAGTATAAATATAAGTTTTAAGCTAAAAATATTCTGTAGAATATAATTTACAGCATTCTGAACGACTCCGCCTCGAAAAATGGGCTGGCACTTCCCCACGATTCCGGCTGATTAGCTTATCTGAACCAAAACAATTGGCGGCGTTTTTAATCTGTAGGTACGCATAAGTGCACGAAATGAACTAAGATCGAATGAATATACCAAAAATTAAACTTTTGGTAGACATTTGAAATAAGAAATCGCGAAATCTGCATTTTTTTAAATTTTTTATTAACAAATAGTTCATTCCATGCGTTTACATGTGGGGAGTGTACCCTACAAATTATAAGTTAATCGGTCAAGTCGTTTTCGAGAATGATGGAGGAAAGTTTGAAAAACACAGTTTTAAGAAAAACGCGTTTAGAGTTTCAAGACCGGTTGAAACTATGAAAATCTCAAATCACTAACCAGAACTAACCAGAACAGCCCAGGAAGTGAACGATCATTTTGGCGATCGATGTGATCAAGTCCGTTATTTTATGCTCGAGAATTAGAACCCTGGGGACTGAGTGAAACCCACAAATTTAGATTCGTCATAAAGGTAGTAGTAAATGTTTGGTATGACACTTTTTAAAATTCGGTAGCTTAACGACGCTAGGACGTCACAAAGATGGCCGCTGGGCGAAAATTGTAATTTACCATTCAAAAGTCTAGTATTATGAAAAAGGAGTAAAAGTATCATACAATTTTAATTAAGGTACGTCAAAAAATATGAATTTTACTCAAGTGAAACGTACCTTTATTTTATATAACTCGAAATTTTTTATAAAGAAAAGATGTTTAGGTTTAAAAATTACACTTAAGCATGCAAATTGGTATATTTTGAACAAAAAACCTTTTTAACATTTTTTTATGCGATGAGGTTTACCAGAGGACAAATGGACCAAACATTTCATTTTTCGAAAAAAGTCATTCTTCATAAAAAAATGTTGGTTTTGTAAACAGGTTACAAAAACTTAAAAAGCATGATTTTTCTCCAAAACTACCTTTATTTTTTTATTTAACGTTAATGTTTTTTAAATTAAATTAAAATGTCTTTTAGAAAATTTGTTTAGAATAAAGTTTTTAATTGATGAAAATAATAAAACAAATTTTATAAACTTTATAATTTGGCGAAAACGCCTTGATCGCATTCGTTTTCGGTTGAAAAATCGTTGTTGTGTATGCATTGACGGAAAGCAGTTTAATAAGAGTTTTTTAGGCTACTTTATTATAAAAATTTAAAATAATTTATTTTTAACAACACCAAAATAAGTTTCATGAAACTTTTTAATACCCCTATAAAATTAATAAAGTAATTTAAAATGCTATTCTATATCAAGGTTAGTTTATATTTATAAGGTTGCGACCACTGATCTCCATGGATTGCAAATGTTATAACCTGCGCGAAACAAAAGTTACATTTCATGGGCGAAAAACCGGTTTGTGCGCAAGCCAGTTGAGGGTAAACGCACCCGGCACCAAACAAACTATCCGCATTATAGGAAAGAATTTGTTGAAGGCGTCCTAGTTTTCTGTTCGAAGTACGGTAGCTAATGAGGGTTACGGTCAGGGGACCGCGGACGAAGGGTACGGGGTGCCGGTGTTTGTATTTTGCCACGGCATTGAAGTGCGCATGTTCGTCCACCCACTGCGCGAGGTCGTAAAAATCCGAAAACTGCTTCTTGCCACTGCGGATCTAAATGTAGGTTATCTATGGTTGCGACATATCCTCAACTTTTAGGCGGTTCGAGGTCGGGGACGCAAGGAAGGGCACTCCACGGGGAAAAGTTGGCAAGACTGGGTAAAATCAAAGCTGATTATCAATCCAGTGGCGTCTAGAATTTGCGCATTTCATTTTGCATTGTTTTGGAAGTGATATTTGTTAAAAGATGTAGTTCCAAATGTTTTGTATTTAAAGCTTAATAATAATTAAAAACTGTTGTGTAAACGGTTGTTCTACTAATACAATAAACTGTATATCTCCGGCACTGAACAACATGGCCGAAAAATGGGAGATGTGACGTCATAACACGTCAAAGCAATATGGCCGAATGTCGCGACCCTATATAGACCGACTTTGATTCTATATAATTTTTTTAAATATTTTGCTTAAAAATTAAAATAAACGAGGTTTACTCTTGGAGAAAAATCACGCTTTTCAAGTTTTTTCGTACCCTGTATACAAAACTAACATGTTTTATTCGTGAATCTAATTTTTGTTACAAACAAAATTTTTGTTTAGAAATAACTTTTTCTTGAAAAATATTTTTTTATCCATTTTTCCATTTGTAAACCCTATTTGTGGACAGTCTGCACAATATATTGACATGCATTTTTATTTTTAATTAAATGTGTAGGATTTGTATTTCAACTCAATTTTTTCGATATTAATATCAGATTTTAAAGTAATAATATTGAAAACGCCTAGTCCTCATCTTAGACCTATATCTGCCCAGCGGCCATCTTTGTGACGTCATTCGGTCTAAACTACTAAATTTTACCAAATATAATCATAAACAATAATCCTGTCATTATGCTGCATTAAAATTTGTATGATACTTTTATTCCTTTCTCATAAAACTAGACTTTTAAATGGTTAATTACGATTTTCGCCCTGCGGCCATCTTTGTGACGTCCTAGCGTCGTTAAGCTACCGAATTTTAAAAAGTGTCATACCAAACATTTACTACTACCTTTATGACGAATCTAAATTTGTGGGTTTCACCCAGTCAAATAATATCTGAGGATTGGATTTTAGGTTTTAGGCCATTCAGAACTTTTTATAAAGAATAACTTTTTTCGTAAAAGTAGATAATAATAAAAAAGTTTTCCATATGGTGCAAACTTAGGTAGAAACGCTGTATAACAAATTTTCATTTAAAAACGTTTTAAAATTTTAAAATAAAAAACGCAAAGTAAAAATCGTAAGTATCTATATTGTGTTTCATCAAAAACTGCGTTTTAATTTGTATTTCCTCAAATGTCAATTTTTTACCTATATACTAATCTACTACCTATATTAATCTTAAAAACTTCTAAGCTTTAGTTATAATTATTTATTGATTAAACTTTCTTTAACTAAAGTTTTACGTGGATTGAAAAAAAGTCGGTACATTCTACGAGTATTAAAAATCCCATATTTTGCTACACATCACCAGTTGTGCAACTAGCCTCTGGTATTTGGGGGGCTTAAGCCTATATATAGAGTACCTACATTTTCCGAGAAACACTAATATACTTTAAATGTTCAATAATTTTGGGGGCTAATCGCTGTCTCAAGGGGGCTAAGCCCCCAAGCATTCCCCTAATTGCGCCTACGCACATCACATTACCCCGATATTTGTTTTTGTTTCTGAGATTACCATGTTAGCCGGCTCAAAAATACGAATCTTTGCTAATTTATTCAAAGTATTTTTATTTTGTATTTTTTATAGTAAACTAGTTAGCAATAGTGCCGACTGTTTCAGTATTAAATGCATTGGCTTTAGAAACATGCAGTGCCTTATTAATATATACCTTAAACAAACCCCTCATGATTTATTTTTTCTTGTATGCCAAAAAATATATTCTCATGTACAGGAGACCTATCCCAAATTTTTTAAAAAATATCTGAATTGGTATGAAAGTTATTTAAAAAATATATATATATATATTTTTATTTTTAACATCCCCTAGTTTTAAAACTAAAACATTTAAAACATGTTTATGTATTTAGGAACTTTTTTCTTATTTTTCATTGCTGTTAAAGTTTGTCGGTAGAGTTAATGGAAACCATGTATATAGAATTTATCGACGTAGTAGTCATTTATTGTTTGATAATTACAGGGTTTCGGTTTAATAATAGGTTAACTTTTTCCTCTTAAAAAATATTTAGTCTAAAAATTTTAAAACGTATTTTTGTTTTTATCTTATCTCTAATAAACAGTTTTTTTACTTACAATGCTTTATCTCTGAAATTACGACTACTAAATTTATTTGGTGGATTGGACCAGCTTATTTCAACACAGGTGTTCTTGAAGATATCTGAAAAAAAATGTAAATATAATACAATGCTTTTAAGTGCGACTTAGTTTGGCTTCTGGTAGGCCATGGCCTCGATGAGAATAGATAAATATTGAATTGTTAATATTTTAAAAACTATACATTTTTGAAACGGACATTCTTATACAAACTTACCCTTATTTTTGGTGCTTAATTGAATAAGTTAAGAAAATATGGGGGTTTCCATTTAAAAAAATACTTTTAGGGTTTTTGTCGTTATCATTTTTAACTATTATTTTTGACCACTCTGTATTTCTTTATTGTAAAAATATCAATACAGGCTACTAAAGTAGTTTTTCCTCCACGAGGAACCCAACCCCCACTTATATTAAACGCTTTTGTTTAGAAAAAAATTGATGGTTATGTAATAGCTTGCAAATGTAATTTTTAACATAAAATTTAAAATAAGTCAAAAACGGTTGGACTTAGGTAAAGAACACTATACATAAATTATGTTTAGAATTTTACGCAAAATCTAAAAAATAAATAATATATAGGGTGTTCCATTTAAAATAAGGAAGTTGACATAAACTTTCGGTATAACCGGAAGTGGTAAAACTGTCAAAATATTTTAGGTTTATGTCCCCCACCGAATTTATAATGTTCTCAAATTTTTAAAATTTTCCAAAGCCCACTTTCCGAGAAATCGATCGCAGCAGTTCCCGGTGGGACACACTGTATTAAAAAAAAACAGTTTAAAAAAATTACAAATAAATCATTATGTGTCAAGCTACTGTAAAAATTAAAAATTGTGTGCACAAATATGGAGGAATTAAGTAAAAATTTTAATTTCATTTTAAACTTGGAAGATGGATATCTCGAAAACAGAACGCTTTAACCCGGAACTTTCTAGACAATTACCAAATAAGAAATAAAAATACAGAATCAGCCAATTAAATTCGTTCATAGGCAATGTGAGGAAAAGAAACAGTCTAACGTGAATGTAAAAAAATGCATGTAAACATTTCGGATTGGATGACGATTAGTCATCCTTTGTTGTCACTTTACTCATCGATATCCCAATACCTATTTGCTTAATCAATACCTGTTTGCTTAATCAGTATAAAATTAAGTATAATAACAAAATAAACGATCTTAAAATATACCATTAACTATACATCATATTAACTATACATCAAATAATAGAAAAATATATATAAATTATCTATTTGTATTTTTGTTTACACATTATCAAATTTTATTAACAAATCCTAAATTTGGCAAAAATATCGGCCTTTTTCAAGTAAATAGAGGAATTTGGAAGTCCCGCATTAAAAATTGTAGAGTAAAAAAATTTCACCTGGGTATTGGTTTTCAAAAATCTTAAAATATAAAATTCTCGTGTCACAATGTTCGTTCCCGTACTCCCCGAAACGGCTTGACCGATTCTCATGAAATTTCATCTATCATCTATTTTTCATACCCCTTAGTGATAAGGGTTGTCCACCCTTAACATTTTTTTTTTAATTTTTAGGCTAGAAATTACTTAAAAATTATTTATATGGCAAAACAACGTTTGCCGGGTCAGCTAGTATTATATATAATGTTTATTATTTGTCGATAAAATTTGATTAAATCCATGAAAAAAATACAAATGGACGATATGCCTTCAAAAGTTTTGATTTTCTCTGGGGGGGGGAGAGCTAACCAAAAATCTAACAGCTTTTTGAAAATTCCAAAATAAAAAATTTCTTTACCAAAGTGTATATTTGGTGTTGGTTCCGTGTCTTATTTTTTAGATAAAAGTAAAATCTTAGTTGCGTGCAATGGCGTGCCATTTTTCTTAAAAATATTTTGCAGTGAATTCCTCTGACGAAACTCATAAAAAAATACATTTTTTTTACATAAAAAAATACAATTGCTATGCGTAGAAGACGGCTCCTTAATTTGTCAAATATATCTAGATTGGTAAAATCACCCCTTAAAATTTTTTGGTGGGTATATCTTGGCCTTCCTGCTTCAAAAATTATAAAACATAAAAAAGGAATAACCAACAAATAAGTATTTAAATGTCTGATAAATTGTCTATATTGTACTGAATTATATCAAAATTTATATTTTTATGTCAGATCTGACCTGACTAAGGATAGTATTTTTAAATTTGGTTGTCTTGATATAAAATTTCGTACAGTAGAAGTAGAAGTAATTTCAGTTTATCCCACAACACTTTTTAAAATACAACGTTATAATAATGGAAAAGAAATTCATTTAGAGAAAAAAGGCGAGGAGAACTTAATATTTGAAGAGAGGTCATCTTGCAACAACTGTTTATAGTTATAGTGCATAAAATACATTAAGTAAACATTTTTATTTTATTATTAGTAAAGCAGCTTTGTAGTGTAATTAGTAGAAAAAACTTACTTTTCAGCATTTCCATTAGTTTTTCAGCATTTTCTCTTGTATACAGATGAACATAGGCGTAATCCCTGTATTTATACACTTTCTCAATCAGTTGTCTGTTCATGAGATTAAAAATTAGTCGACAGAAGTCTTCTGATGACTGAGTCAGATCAAGGTTCCGCAGAAAAATTATTTTAACCTAAAAATAGTAAGAAAATATGATTTACAAAAATGAACAAAAAAACATACCTATGCATTCATAGAAGTGATTTAAAGAATGAAATAAAAATATATTATTTTAAATGATGGGAAAAAGTAACATTTTTTTATGGCGAGTTTGTATAGGGTTGACGGACGAGCAGCTTAGCGTGCCCAGAATTTACAGCCTAGCCATAAAAAGTACTTTTTCTCTGAATAAAACATGCCCGAAGATTTAAATTTATAGTAATTTTCAAAATAGTAGGTATATCAGCATTATACAGTGCAATACTTTAACGTCCCTTCCTTTTACTTTTTAAACGGATCGATAAAAAAAATAGAACTTTGGGATATGGAATTATTGCATAAAAAATATATTTACGAGTAAAATTGACTTTACTCATTTTAAAGCCTCTGACAAGAACTTTATAACCCTAGAATATAAACTCAATGTCTTTACCTAATACAAAAATGGCGGTACTTTAGAAATTACCAAAGTACCGAATTAGGATGGTCATATTTCCGAAATTAATGAATGTAGATGTACTTAAGTGGTATTTTCTTAAAGATCTTTTTATTGGTGATCTAATATACAGGATGCGTTATAAAAATATATACTTTTTGTCCTATTCTGTTTATTATTACCGGTATCACCAATCAAAAATCTTTAAAATTCTTTAAAAAATAACACCATGTTCCCGCCGTTCAAGAATTACGTAAGCACTATAGGGGGCGAGGGGTCTTGGTTTAGCTTATTTTTGATGACATGGGGGTGGGTTGGTCTAGATTGGGATTATGTCAGCAGCAGCGTTTTACTGGTTTACACATATGGCAACTCACCCATACAATGGGTACTCAGCCGCTGGGTAAACAGAGTGTCAAAATTGTCAAATTAAACCAATAGGGTGGCTTCATTTTGATAGTTTTGACAGTCCACTTAACCAGCGGTTAAGCGGCTGAGTACTCCTGACTGCCCCCATGCTTCAAAACAATACACATTTTCGGTGATTTCCACAAATAATTAATTAAGTTTAAAAAAATCTCATGCAAATACAAAAGTACAAGATGTGGTTAGTTAACGAAGTGTGGCATAAATTTAAATTACAAGCGTCCTACAAGGAATTTGATATTGTTTCTAAGAAAACTGAAGAATAATTGCAATTAGTGACTAAGAATAAATTCAATCTACTATGATTTTTTAAAGGTGAATGTTAAAACCATTTAAGGTATAAGTACTAGAACTGAGGAATCTTTGTTCTTAAGTTTGTACCGCGTCAAATTGAAATCCTTTACCGTCGTTTTTCCAGCAATTGCTCAAGGCATCTCCAAGGATCTTTACTCTGCAAGGTGAAAACACTCACTTCATACGACATATTTATTTCTTATGATTGACTCTATCAACTGTTACAATCACAATAAGAAACTATGTTATTTTTTTTTGTATTTCTGTATTTGAATGGCTTGATGTAAACATTAACATACCAACCAAAAAATTTAGGAACTTTTAGTTTTGTTAGTAATTTTAATTAATATTGTAATATTTGTACCTTGCTCTATATTGAATATGGTCAGTAAAGTTTGTTTAAATTAATATTTTTGTGAGTTAAAGTCCTATTTCCTAAGCCAATTTTCTTATTCCTAGAATTACAAATGCTTCTTATAAAACAATAAAAAAGACCAAATACATTTAAAAAATGCATATACAAATGTGTACGTAAGCATGGGGGAGGGGGTGGGGTTAGGATTTACTTACTTTTGATAACATGGGGGAGGGAGGGTTAATAATTGTAATAATCTGCGTACGCAATACTTGAACGGCTCCATGTTAAGTACGTCCAATTTTATTAGTTTCGCAAATATGGTCATCAAAATCAGGTATTTAGGGATTTTTAATGTACCGCCATTTTGTATTAGGAAAAGGTATTGACTGTATATTCTAGGATTATAAAGTACTCGTCAGTAGCTTCAAAATGATTTACCACAAGCCCCACCTTTACATTTTTTCCCAAGATGGCACCTAAGAGCCATCTTGAATTTTCATTTGCCAATTCCACTCTAAAATATTATACTTATGCATTAATTTAATAACTCGTTCACAAATTAAAAAGGGGGCATTTAAGAAATGCACTGTATAGGTCATTCCAATTAAAACGAGCCACCACCTATAATTTCGTTATTTCTACAGATACCTACAAGAATATCCTATAACACTTTATTATTTATTTTTAGGAAGACAATTTTTGGTGTCAAATATTTACTTGTTTAGGGTTATCTCCTTCCCTCACCAGCACAAACGTAAAAAGGTTTAAAGATAAAAGGGAGTTCAGTAATACCTCATTCCAAAGGGTTTAAAATTCTCGCCTTAACGGTGTTTTGGTTTTTCAAAATCGGTTTAGTAGTTTTCTAGAAAATTCACCCCAAATTTTGGGTTATCTAGCTGTTGACTCGCGTCTATAACTTTTTATTGTTGTAAATATCAAAACATACAAATACAAAAGTGGAAAAAAATAAATAAGGATAAAAACTTTAATCACCAGGCAGGGCCGTATTAACTGTTCGAGGCGCCCTAGGCTAGAACTCATGGAGCGCCTATTTTCCATCAAAAAATTTTCAAAGAACAAGAAAAAAAAGTCCTTTCTTTCGTAGCGCCTATTTTAAGTACCAGGCGCCTTTCTTCACCACCCGAAATAAAATTGGATGACCAAAAAAAAGGTCATTCCCTCCTTTTCACGCCTATTTCCCTATTTCATTTCAAAGCAGCTTATTCACAGAGAAATTAGTCACCAAAAATCCCCACTCAATCTAAACTTTTTAAAAACTCCCCTGTCTAACGCCTATTACTCCCCTGTCTGGCGCCTATTTTTTCCTGGCGCCCTAGGCTGTAGCCTAGTCAGCCTAATGGATAATACGGCCCTGTCACCAGGTAACTTTTCAATACTTTTAGTAGATTTAGGTCATTTTAATTACTTATTATACCAAATTTCCTTTAAAGAATTTAACTTTATATTTTAACGAAGTATAGGTAACTAAATAATATTTCCAAATTTAGCTTGTCCATCGTTTTTATACTCAAGCAAACCTTCCAATGATTATTTAGACATTTTTTCAAAATTTTACTTATTTAAATTGCAAACAAAATAGTTTTGGTAACATTAAAAACCTGTTTAATAAATTTTTTTATATTTCCTATAAAAAATTAGATGAATCCTACTACATACCCCGCAAACACTATTTGCCGGCAATATACATTTTTCATATTGGCATTGATGGTAAAGCATTGGCAATTGGTTGGCAATATTATGCCAACATCTAACACGTATTAAAAAGTCAACCCTAAATAAACACTCAATTGCCAATAAATTTTACATGCAGGCGAATTGCCGGCAAGCATACAAAAATGGCGGCATACCAATCCTGATTAAATAAAGCATGCCTTTTTGTTGCAGGCAAATAAATATTGAATTTTTGAAGGCAAACCTTCAACGCATATTTATACTTTTCAAAGCATATTATTAACATTGGTATTTAACTAACATTCGAGCAATTTTTTTGATCTGTTTTATTTATAATGGCGGCTAAACAACATTATTTTATGTTTTTTTACATAATTTAAAGGAAATGGCCTTTTCCTAACATTTTATTGATACAAATCATGCAAATAAAAATTAAGTCAAACAAAATGTTTATTATGTATTTTTGAGGGAATAAAAATAAAATGATGGTAAAATTAGCTAGGTTAATTTCGACCGAAGGTGACAAATTCAAATTTCCCGCTTAGCCGAAATACAAGATTTGACAATCTGACAGATGAGGCAACCTTGCTTTTGTTTGGACGCTTTGTGCAATTGTTTTCTACGTGGTTTTCTAGCTTTTTAGTTTCTTTTTTAAAGAAAAGAGTTTTTAGTAGACATAATTAAGTGTATTCATTACCTAATTAGTGTGTGTTGTGTAATTAATTGGTGATGGCTAGTCAAGAAGGCGGGTTATTCAAGTAGACTGTAAACTGTGAGCTGTAAACATTTCGTTTAAAACCTTTTAAATTTGTAGTTACCTAAAAAATTATATGAAATCAGGGAGTTGCCTTATTAAAAGTTTTAAAGACGTGTTAACAAAAAAATTATATATATTTAATAGTTTTTTTTACATTTAATTCCTTTAAAATATTTCTCCCTATTTTTTGGATCTGAAAATTGAGTGTAAAGCCTGATTTTTAGTTTCAGTAACGTAAGACTTAAGACTTAACGTTAAAGAAAAATGAACATGTGACAAGTAACCTGATAATTTATACTGCCAAAAACTTAAGCAGTAAGAATTAAGGTGTAAGACGTAAGAAGTATGAAATGGTTCATTTTTATTTCTTAAGTCTTAAGTCGTTGATAATCGGCAACGTCATGTTTACATTTTTGGTTATTTATGGGCCATTTTACATTAAATTTTATTTTTGTTGTCGTTGATGTCTTTTGTAAACAGCAAAGAGCCAATCTACCTAAATTATATTTTATAAAATACATTTTTAAAAATGACAACAACAATATTCATAACCTAAAAAACAGTAAGGAGATACTTTAAATTAAGGAACTATAAATTGACTTGTCATTACTGCTTACTTCTTACGTCTTAACGCTTAAGTCTTAAGTCATACCTTACTGAAACTATAAATCAGGCTTAAGTGTCCCTTAAATACTTACTATTTTAAAGTGTTTTCTTTTGATTTACTATCTTTTTTAAATTTTATTACATACTTTTTATTTATTTTTTTTTGTTTATTGTTACGGTATAAAAATTTATATTATGTAAGTTTTTATTGATAAAGTTTTCCTGCCTTTTTTTCTCATTTTTTCGAATACGAAATTCTATATTTGTTATTTAACTTTTGGGACATTCAACTATAAAACTTGCAATACTTATTTAATGATAAATGCCATTATCCTAACGTATTTTTTTGCCAATAACTTATTAATGATGGATGCCATCATCCTAAACGCATTTTTTGGCATAACTTATTAATGATGGATGCCATCATCCTAAACGCATTTTTTCATCATAAATTATTAATGACGGATGCCATCGCCCACTTTCGCGTCTTGCCTTGCCATTAAAGAGTGTTGGCAATGCCAGTAAATTAAATGTACAACGCCGGCAAAAAATGTTATATGGGGAGCTGTAAACATTTCGTTTAAAACCTTTTAAATTTGTAGTTACCTAAAAAAATTATATGAAATTAGGGAGTTGCCTTATTAAAAGTTTTAAAGACGTGTTAATAATTGTTTTTTTATATATATTTAATAGTTTTTTTTTGACATTTAACTCCTTTAAAATATTTCTCCCTATGTTTTGGATCTGAAAATTGAGTGTAAGTATTCCTTAAATACTTACTATTTTAAAGTATTTTCTTTTTATTTACTATCTTTTTTAATTAAATGTTCCAGTTCGTTAGCTATTTTTAAAAGAAAATTAAAATCATATCTTTTGGAGGGCTAGGGTTGCAATATGTTTACTGTTTAGTTCAAGGTTTTGTGATACGTTTTTATTTTATTTTAACATATTTTTATATTTATTGATTCTCTACTAGTGTATTAAATTTTATTTTGTGACTTTTAACTTATATATTGTTTGTTATTCTTGACATTTATTTATTGTATAACTATTTTTTTCTGATTTTTTTTACATTAGTTTAGTGTTTACTATTTTAAGTATAATTTGTGAGTTTGTACCCATTTATATATATATATATATATATATATATATATATATATATATATATATATATATATATATATATATATATATATATATATATATATATTTTAATATTATTTATTGTAAATGCTATTTTTACCAGGTTTGTTGTTTTGTATCATATTACATATTTGTAACTTGTAATTTGTATATATAATATGTATTATTTGTAACCTGTAATTAGTGCTTTGTACTAAATAAAGAAATAATAATAAATTTAACTGTGTAATATTTCTCTAATGCTGCGTCCAGACTTGCAACAATTCGCCGCGCCGCATAGCCTCACAAAGCGCGGACGTGAACGGAACTCACGTCGTTCCAAGGACTTGGTGAATAATTGCGCGGTGATTCATAGCTTGTCGGTTTATTACATCAAAGGAGCGCTCAAATAGGTTGTTTTGTTAGGACGGATGTTTGGCGAATTGTTGCAAGTCTGGACGCAGCTTAATATTTCATTTTTTTCTACACACGTTTACTCATGTATTTTGTACGCAGTACGATCACTAATTTAATGATAGATAAGGGGTTTAGAGACCTGTAAAGACGGTAAAAAAAAAGGTTAAAAACGGTCCGCAGTTCCGACGCACCGCAAGCTATACCCCATGTTAAAGGGTTTCTAATTCTATCTTTAATAGTCTCTAGTTTTTTTTTTTTTTTTGTAAATCGGTACAATGGTTTTGAAAAATTTACCCTAAACGTCGAGGTCTCTAGCCGGTGGCTTTCCCATGTAACATTTTTATTGTTTAAAATATCAAAATTAAATTTAGGTGGCGGTCAAAAAAGGTTTTGTCACTTTAGGATAAATTTTTTAGAACGTCAGAAATGTCTTACTTACGGTTTCGGGTTTACCATTATTTGTCTATATGATTCAACCATGGTGACCTGGAAGAGGATGTTTAAACGAAATCGGTACTATTTGAGAAACACGGGCTCAATTTTCAGCATATCTATTAGAAAACAATAGAGGCGCTCGTGATGATTATAAGATTTTGAAACAGTGTTGCCAGGCATAACATTACCCATATAACATTTTTTGCGTTAAGACGTAAGAAGTAAGCAGTAATGACAAGTCAATTTATAGTTCCTTAATTTAAAGTATCTCCTTACTGTTTTTTAGGTTATGAATATTGTTGTTGTCATTTTTAAAAATGTATTTTTTTACCCATATAACATTTTTTGCCGGCGTTGTACATTTAATTTACTGGCATTGCCAACACTTTTTAATGGCAAGGCATTGGCAAAAAGGTATCAAAAAGACGCGAAAGTGGGCAATTGGCCGTTATTAGGCCACGTGTTGCAGATAATGTGTTGGCATCCATCATTAATAAGTTATGATGAAAAAATGCGTTTAGGATGATGGCATCCATCATTAATAAGTTATGCTGAAAAAATGCATTTTTATACCGTAACAATAAACCAAAAAAATAAAAAGTATGTAATAAAATCTCATTAGGCAAACTATTAAACCTTATTACACCCTTATGAAAAACAGAATTCTCTCCCATTTTTTAATTTTTCGCCAAAACAATTAATAAATAAATAAGGAAAGACACTAATAATACCGGCCTTATTTTGACATCTAAGCTTGCACAGATACATGGTGGGATAAGGACTTCCTTAATAAGGAAAGTGCCTGGCTTTATTTATGCCGGTTTAGGTCGCGCCTTATTTTGTTCTTATTTTAAATTCGGAACTGTTTGTGTAACCGAACGGCTTCCGACCACAAAATCGAAAAGTTTTTTGAAGTAAAAATACTTAAAACCCTGCTTTTTCAAATGTACTTATTTAATTGTGTAAAACAAAAGCCTACAACACAAAACAATAATGAAAAACTACTAAAATTTTTCCCCTTTTTTTTAGGTTAATGGCACTGTCAACATGATTTTCAATAACTCTAAATTATGGGTACAAGCACTATTTATAAATAAGGCCGGTAATAATAATGCCCGAGCTTAATAGGGCAACTTGCAATAATTCTCTATTATTAAAAACCAATGTTTGTGCCTATTTAGAGGCGCTAAGGTTAGTTCAATAAACAAATTCATTTACACTCACACAATCTTGTTTTATTACTTATTCGATAATCGTACTTACCCTCTGAGGCAATTTTCAATAATTACTTTATTGCCTTTAAGTACTTTAGGACCTTCGATTTTACCTGATAAAATTTGGTACCTACCTACGCAATTCTGTCAAAATATAAATCCTTCTTAAGTATCTAATTACCTGACAAAATTTGGTCCGAAGTTCCGATGTCACACCCCTTTTCCATTTGAACTTTTTAACGTTTGTGTTGATTAAGGGAGGGAATAGCACTGAACAAGTAAATTTGGACACAAAAATGTGTCCCCCTAAACAATATCATTGATGTGTTTCAAAACGAATAACAGAATTATACAGGGTGGCTCGTTTTAATTTGAATGTACGGGATGTCCGGATTTAATTACAATTGCAGGTTATCTTGGTAATTATTAGAGATAGAGACTTGCGGTGTTCGCAGTGTTGCTACTTTTTGATGAAACGAAAGATGACAGTAAACTGTCATGGAAAAATATAAGTACTTTTTTCCCGGATATACATACATGTAAGGCCGCGTTATCCATTAGGCAGAGTAGGCAACTGTCTAGTGGCCCCGCATAAAATAGAGGGCCTCGCGAAACAAAAAGTGCGAAATGTGATGGAATAGTCGTCAATAACAATAGAAAAGTAAATTGCTTGTGAAAAAATTGGACCAATATTTAAGAGCGTAGCCAGGTACCGCATGGGGATGGGGGCAACTGCCTTCCCCTAGCCATGGGCAAAATTAATATTATTTTTGTAAATGTTAAATTTAAACCTACATTTAAGAACTTCGCACCCATAAATACAGAATTATTTTTTAAGTTGATATAGGTATTCCTTTTTAACACGTTATAAAATGCAAGAAAATAAGAACATTTTTAGGTAAAATTATGTCCGAAAAGGCTTCGTTTCCAAGATACAGGGTGTAAAAGTTTATAAAAAATATGCCTTTTTTGTCATGCCAGATATTTTTACAAAACTACTACTTATTGTTTTTTAATAGGTTTAAATTGTAGTAAACGTTTTTGACCTTTTTTTTAATATAAACTAGACAAAAACAAATTTTACATACAAAAGACCACATGAGATTTTAGCGATTTTGCCGTGCATTAAAATGGCTTTATTTTTTTTTATGAAAACCTTTTATCTTACTTAAAAATAAAAAGGGACCAAATTAACTTCAAAGTAAATAATTATTTTATAAATAATATTGATTTAAAGAAAAAGCAGTGACGTACACTATTTTTTTCTTGAAAAAAAAGCAATACAATTCTTGTTTAAACGCCACTAGTAATTTTTTTAAAACTTTTACAGCAATAAATGTAATGTTAGGTCAAAAAAGTGTACCAAATTATGTAATAATATCTGGAGTGGTAGGAAAGTTATGACAAAAATGCGTTTTTCTCAAAACTTGAACATCCTTTATCTTGGAAACGAAGCGTTTTCAGACATAATTTTATTAGATTTTTTTTAAATTTTCTTGCATCATATACAGTGTTATATAGGAATATATCAATCTAAAAATAACCCTGTGTATTGAAAATATACATGGTGTTTTCTAATTGCGGTAAAAAAATTAAAGGCCTATTTAATTATAGTATAATTTCGGCTAAGAAGCTTATTTTTATTAAAAAAGGTCCGGAAATGCATTGTTCCCAAAATAGTGTTTTAATACAAAAAAAGCTTTATCTTATTAATATCCCTAATATTTATTACCCGAATTTATTAATCTTGTATTTTTTATATTTATATTATATTTTATATTTATATTATATTAGTCAAATAAAAAACTTTTTGTTTCTCTTTATACTTTTTTCATATCTTGCTTAATTAAAAAAAATACTCTGGTGTTACACACACATAGGCGGTGTTTTGAGGTGTTTTACAAACCACTTAGTAAATTATTGATGTTCATCGATATTAGTATTTAGCTAACAAATGATTATTTTATTAAACGTTTTTTGGAAAAAACCATTTTCGAAATTGTGGTACTAAATTGTATGGAATAGAATGCTGTTTCAAGATATAAAAACAGAAGTTGTGACATAAATGGAATTTTACAGATTTTTACCCCGCCTAAAGAAATTGTAAAAACAAAACAACAATAATAATAATTTTTTCGTGGCGACCTATACTAAAATTAATCCTTTAATCTTAATCATTACACTAGGGTTGAGCATAAAATCACTACCTGTGAATCATTCACAGTGAATAACAGTTTAAAAATTACCTGTGAATGGCTAAACTGTGAATGATATTTTTCACATATTTATTACATTTACTGTTGTTGTGTGAATGGTTAAACTGTGAACGATACTTTTTCACATAGTTATCGAATTTTAGCTGTTGTTGAATGGCTAAACTGTGAATAAAACTTTTTCGCATAATTATCAAATTTAAAAGATGGCGAATAATTTACTGGTTACTGCGTTTTGTTTTGATTACTTAAATACATTATCATTTTTCATTTATTTCAGTTTATATAAAATTTAATTTTTCGTTATGCTACCTTTTTAGTATTGTTAATTTTGTTTAAAAAACCTTAAAAACAATATTTTGCTTTTTTTTTCATTTATTTTACCCCACACTGACAACATAATACAAATTTTCACTTTTATTTTTTGTGAAATAACGGCGTCGTTATCGTTCTTTTATTCGTTATTACTTAAGTTCACATTCACAGGTAAAAATTACTGCTAATAAAAGATTACATTGATATTTCTTCTGTGCTCTCGCCCAACCTGCTAACTAAACGCAAAAAAGTCATGTTCAAAAAACTATTCCATTTATATAAATTATTTAGTCAGCTCATATTCAAGTATGTAATGGTATTCTTGAATAAATGATCTATGGTCGCAATATTAAAAATACCAGTGTGTTGTCGAAAAAATTCAAAAATAAATAAAATTTTAATTTTTTCCCCTCAGTTATGTTTTCTTTTTTTAATTTTTAATGACCAAATGTATATCATTTATTAACAAAATAAAATACAGTGATGATATTAAAATAGTTACCACTTTGTCTTTTGAATTGAACTTTTTTTCAAATAAAATGGGAATCATGTAAAAACTCGTTTTAAATGCCCTTTAATTCCCTACTTAACGCCACTTTTTTTTGAAAATACCGTACAAACAGTGCGGTTTTATTGAAATTGGCTTATAAGTCTAGAACGGCCTTGTCGATTTTTATAAACAACAGTGGCGTTAAGTAGGGAATATAAGGACCTTTAAAACGAGGTGCTACATGTCCCCCATTCTTATTTCCAAAAATAAGTTGCCAGTGCCCCTTAATACTAGACCGTGTGACCAAAGTTATTTTAATGCAAAAAGTTGCACCATTTTACACAAATTTTACCCGATCTCGATATCTTGTCCCATTCAAAAGTTAAGGGGAAGAGCACTTTTAAAAACCGCAATGTATGTACAAATTGCAGCTAAACTTCAAGCGCCTGTAATTCTAGAACGACTGGACCGATTTGTAAACATAAAATGGTGATGAATAGAGAATCAAAAGGACTTTGTTTTAAAAGTGTCATTTGAAAAAAAGTTGCTAGTGCCTTCTTAACCAAAATTATTTTTATGTCAAAGAGTAGTTTAAGTAACACCCTCTTTCCCTTTAACCCGATCTCAATAACTTGTCCTATTTCAAAGATTAAGACTCTTTTAAGATTCTCACTGTAAATATCACTAAAGGTGGTTAGTAAGATATTTTTTGGTTTACACAGCCTTCTAAGCAAACATTTTTTTTAAAACCCGTGGGTTTTATCACAAAAATGCAAAAAAATTTATATTTTTCTGTGGTCATTATGCTGGTGTAGCTTCACTTTTAAAATTGATCTTACACATAAAATTTTGGTCATCAAAAGGCTTTACCCCTATTGATACCCCCTATGTTGAAATAATCTGTAGTAAATTAATGGGTTTTTACCTTCTTTAAGACATACAATAAATACAACTTTTTAACTGATAGGGATGTGCAAATTTTCGTGAGATTGGATCTAAAAAATATTGCTACAGTTTTTTCCCGAATTCGCGATGATTGTAGGTTGAAGAGGGTTTTTGTTTCCAGTTTATGGGCCCTTAAAAATAAGCTTCTAAAATATTTGTATTAAATTTTAAAACGCCCTGTATTCATATAATAACAATATTGCACTACACATTTTACTGCCCACCTTTTAAATTTATCTGCCGGATATCGCCCAACTTAAAAAAGCTGGCGCCGCCACTGATGTTTTAAGTCTTTAATGGTTAAAATATTTATTCAAAAATGTTATTTAAGTTAAAGAATTCAAAATTTTTACCTGCGTAAGAAATTTTTCGTCTGTTTCCATAATCGGAATGGACCAATCAATCAACTGTTTTCTTCCAAACAAACATAACTTATCAGCGTACTTGGCCCGAAAATACGAAGCTTCTTCGTGAGTTCGGAACTCCAAGAATACGTATCCTCGATGGTGTGTCTGGATGTAATAGTTTCTATACGTAATTACGTCTACAATATTAGTAATTTTGTATGTGCGTATTAATTCCCTCCAGATTTCATCTTTGCTTCTATTTGTTGGTATTCCTCCGACAAAAATTCGACAATTGTTAATAGATTTTTGCAAGATTAACGGTTTGTTATCAATAAATGGTTGACCCGTTAACTGAATCATGGCTCTTTCGGCCATACTCGCGTTCATGTACGTAACAAAGGCATATCCTCGATTGTGAATTCCATCTGGCCCCATCATTAATTTAACTTGAAATATATCTCCACTTTTTTCAAAAAAACGCGCTATATCTAAACTGGTAGCAGTGACTGGTATTCCTTTTACATAAATTTCAGAGTCTTTTTCCGGTAAAAATCCACATTTTTTTAAAGGTGAATACAACAACTGTCGAAAGTTAGAATCTTCAAAACAATATTTTAAATCAGAACTTACCATTACGAATATACTAAACTTTGTCTGCAAAACACCTCTTTCTAGTTTAACCGCTCTTATTAAACTGAAAAGTCGGCGATTCCTTTAATATTTTTTTTATCTGGTACTGTTCACGGAAAAATAAGTCTTCCGATTCCCATTGGTCAATACTTGCCGCAGTGTTCCAATTTTTTGTTTAGTTGCGGCGCCTTTGAATTTGTAACACCGACATTCTTTTCGTTTCTGAGCTTCGGAGAAATATAGTATATTAAACAACAAGGTTTGAAAACGACTCTTTGCACACGGGCGAGACAAATTGATGGACCGAGACGAAGTCGAGGTCCACAAGTCTCGCGAGTGTGCAAAGAGGTTTTCTAACGAGTTTTTTACGATACTTTTTATACGACTGCAAATAAAAAAAAACATTTTTTGTGTAAATTTTTATTTTAAAAACAAACGCAAAACAAAAGTAATGAAAACAAGAAACTACAGACTATAATTTAGCAAACAGGAAACTTCATAACTATTTTAAAATATTAATTGTAATGTTTACTTCTGCAGGAATCGTCGCATTGTTGATCGACTTTTTAACGATGGAGACAACATTTTCTGGCACCTTGCTTATACAGTTCTCTGTCGTCGGCATATTGCAGTTTTCTTGCGGCACTTCATTACTCAATTGCTGTTGTGGCTGTGCCGCAACAGACGACATAGAGGAAGAGATCCTCTCTGAAACATCCATTTTATTACTAAGCGAGTCATCTATATAACTTTCGGCGACTGAGCTGGATTTCCATCCACCATGGCGCTTCAGAGCCAGCAAATCTGATCCAGAATTCACCAATATTGTGGCTGACGACCGCCTAAAGCAATGCCCGGTATAGGCTTCTGGAGTTTCCAACATCAAAAATTTGGCGATGTCTTTTGCCATACCGCCAATTTTGTTAATTCCAATGTTTTGGCGAGTGCATTTTCCATTTTGATAATTAAGAAAAAAACGATCTGTTTGCAGGAGTGGAGGTCGAAGGGCAGAATACTTTTTTAAGATGGTGTAGAGACTTCCTGACACTGTAAATGATCTCGGCATCTTCGTTTTGGTATTCTCTAGTTTAATTAACATTGCGCTGCCAAAATCCGTCATATTTTCTTTTTAAGGAAGCACAATTCTTCTCTTCGGCATGCCCCAGAAAGTCCGACTGCCACCACTGCCTGAAACAAGAAAAATACCGATAAGTCTTTAGTTTTATTCATTTTAAGTAAGTACTTTATGAAACTAGCACTATTTAAAACAGAATTGGGTAACCCCTGCCTACTAAACCTTCTCACTATAAAAATGACACCATAAAATAAATAAAATAACTGTGATGCCTACCTTGATTAGCAAATATTTCTCGTCTGAAGCGTTCTTTAGGAAGCGGCAAAAATCATTCTCGCTAAGAATTTTGGACTTCTTTGGCACATAGTTTTCTGATTTTCTTTTTTATTAGGGCCTGCAACTTCTGGTATTTCCCAATATCCGTATTTTGGTTTGCCCTCAGGGTTGATTTTAGCATGGAAAAGGTGCTCCATAATGTTGAAGACTTGTATTTGTTCGACAGCTCTTCAAAGTACACCAACATAACATTTTCGGAAAACGTTTGTACGTTATTTGCTTGTCTCCACTTCATAAATCGATGTAACTCGGCTTCATATCGATCTCTTTGACTTTGTTGGAAGTAGGTTTGACGAGATTAAACTCGCTTTTTTAGAATTTCTTCAGAATCGGACATTTTTTCGCGAAATCAAAATTTTTTTGTATCTAAATTGGTATCTAATCAACAAAACAAGAAAACTATGACGGTTGCTATGGAATAAAGCTTACTTTGAGTTTTCTATATTTTTGACATAACAATAAAAAACCATAATAAATCATATTGAAAGACAGAACCGTGTGCAAAAAAACATATTTTCCTTTGCACACATTGTGCGCAAAATACAATTTTCAAAGCTTGTTTAGCGTGTGCAAAACCCCATTTTCTAAAGCAGTCGTATAAAAAATATTTTATTATTAACCCAGCGATTTATGTGCAAATGGTTCCTGATAAACAATATAATATAATACATATAGGGAATAATATTAAATACTTAATTCCGTCAAGGAAATACAATATATTTAAAAATTTTGTATTTTTTTTCTTAAATCCATTTTTTTCTTTTCCAGAATAGGTTGCCAAGATATTTTTATATCTTTTACCGGGGAAGTTAAAGTTCTTGGGAGTAAAACGATAAAACTTTTCTTTACAAGTAAATGCCCCTTACCTGCATTTATCGAATATTTTTAAATATTGTACAGAGTGGCGCCTTTTCGTTGACCTTGCAGGGTATGGCGAAAACTAAAAGAAATAGAACAAATCCGATTGCAAATCTCGATTTTAATTTTTGAAACAAATTTAGTGCTCAAAGTAAATTATGGCTAACTTGATCCGTTTCTAAAAGTGCGAGTCTTTTCTTTAACCCAAAACCAGGGGCGGTCAAAAGGGGGGCATGGGGGCCATGGCCCGCCTTTGAGGCCACATCCCTTGTATTTCATACATATCTAAAGGCAAATATGGGCATTTTTGCCATTTAATGATGATATGCCCCCCCAGGTGATGATGGAATTGAAAAATGAGGACCATTTTTTTGTTTTTTTTGCTCTTCAAAAAATTTAAACCTCCATTAAAATTTTATTTCTTTCTAAGGACGCCAAAATTTTTGTTTTTTGCCACCTTACACACTTTTCCTCGTCCTATGGCCCCCCTCAGAAAGTCGATATGACCGCCACTGCCCGAACCCACAGACTTAAAATTTATTAACGCTATAACAGACGCGTGGTCAAATTGAACCCTATAAGGGTATTAGCAAATATAAAAAATACTAGACGAAACTAGATGTTACGGAACAAATAAAATAAAGACAATGAAAGTCCAAGATTCTTTAAGTCTAAACTTCGTAAGATACAATTATTTGTTAGGTTTTGGGCATAGTCATTATAGTCATAAATTCAGTAATATTGTTATTAAAATAACAAATAAAACAATTGTTATTTTAAAAAAAAGCAAAAAACATGATGAAAGGTAAGAAAATTTAATCCTGAAAAACTTGCAGACTGTTCAATTGAACTTTGTATGTTAGGGGCCTTCATAAATTACGTGGGTCATTTTAGGGAGAAAGGGGTCGAGTTTTATCTCACCAAATCTCACCGTGGGGGAAGAGAGGGTCTGTGCAAATATCACGTAATTTTTCTTTTACAAGAAAAATGGAAAAAATACACGACTTTTGGGCGAGTCCCACTCTTTGGGTCAAGGAACTTTTTTTGGCCCTCTAAATTACTTTGGTTTTAAAAATGCTAGATTTTTATAACCTATAGAAATATTACGTGAGATTGGGGGACGAGGTTGGGGGGTTGAAGCAAATCTCACCAAACCTCATCAGACGGAAAGAGGGTCGAAAAATGAAAAAAACCTCACGTAATTTTTGGACGTCCCCTTATGCAGTAGGTACTACAGACTTCGCTTGTGCATTTCGTAGAAATGGGAAAAGCTTTACTTTTTTATTTAAAAAACAATTTCTGCATTTTTTATTTTCCCTTTTCTACATTATTTTTTTCTATATGTATTTGCAGTACACGTCCGATACACATTCTTACTTTACGGCTGATATTTTGTAATCGTTGCTTCATTGCTTCCGTTAGCATCTTCATCCTTAAATGCTTTATGACCTAGAAACAGACTTCTTTGACATTTTTTAATTTCAGACATTATACTCAAGTTGATCAATGTACAACCATTTTTTTTTTAATGTGTTGCTTTTGTTGAAAATGTCACAAACGATGGTTACTTGGTAGGTGTGTTTTTAATGAAAATGAGCAGAATATATTATGCTAACAATAAATGAAGAAAATTATTTAATAACATCTATTTAATAGTATTTACCAATAATAATTTTGGTTGAGAGCTAGTTGAAAATAAAGTCATATAGACACTAGCGTCGAGGAGGGGCCGTCCGCCCCAGGCCCTAGGGTTGCCGGATGTTCTGCAGAAAAAAACGAGACATAAAAAAACATTAATTTATTTTTAAATTTGGTAAAACAGTTATTTTGGGTACGTAAACGAAGATTTCTGACTTTACGCAAGATTGTAATTTTATATAAACTAAGCAAGTAAAATACATCTTTTTAGCCCTTATTCATTTTCAACTCTGGTAAGTTTTAAAGAATAATAAAATTTACTTAACTGCATACCCCTGGTCTGGATACTGAAAGTAATAAATATGTAAAATTAACCACAAACAGTAAATTAAATACCATTAAGTGTTTAAACTAATGTATTATCCTAAATTTAATTCTTTGTCAGAAATATTCGTTGAGGTACTGCTCAAGACACTGGATTGGGTAGCCTTAATTAACACGAAATAATCTAAACAAGCCATTTTTAAATCAACATAATAAATTTGCCTGGCTTATGTTTACCTATATGAACTTTTCTTTATATTTTTGATGTAGAATTAGTGTTTACCTTTTTTAATAACATTCTGAAACACTCTGTAGAGACAGACAATTTCCTTTGTCTATCTCTCATGTCACTAATAGGAAAAAATTTAGAGCTTTCTAAGGAAAAACAAAATACTATTTTAAATTCTAATCTTAAATCACTTTCAGTGAGATGTTTTATGTTAATGAAGGGAATTGTATTTTTTTACAGAATTGTTTTACGTTTCTTTGCTTCTTGCTCAATTAGCAGATTGGGTAATCGGTTAGGCAAGAACAATTTGAATGGGCGCTCACAACATCGACATACCAAATTTCATTTATTTATCTCAAAGGTAAAACAAATACTGAGGGGTACTACCTTTGAGAAACACCTGGTATATTATTAGTTTTATTTTTCCTGCCCCTTAGCCCCTTCCCTCCTAAACAAAATCCTGGGCACAAACACGAAATACAATTAATACAGGAGTTAGGTATTAAATTTATAAGTTAAAACAAATGTTGAAAATCAAGTATTATCAAAAATAAACTTCAATAATTTTTTATGAGTTAATTAGGTCCAAGAACAACCATCTATATCATAATATGTATTAATAAAATAACTAGAGAATAAAACAGATTTCTGTGGCTGCGTGGATTATCATGTTATTACAATAAGCCCTTTAAATGTAATTTTACAGTTGATCTGGCCATAGCTTTCTGTGCTAAATTATATAAATATAAAGCAAAGCGACCCTTGTGGAATCAAAAAGCCGCACTTTAAAAAGAAACGTGGCACCAACGAATTCCCAAGGTTTCGTCACAAACACCTGGGTCGATCTGCTGGCACGCTTGCCGACAAAGGCAGGCGGTGCTTCACTGATGATGCATGGGGCGACCAATAAAAAATCAGCAAGAGATAATATGGTTTTGAACTAGTGCCGACCCAGCCAACTGCTTAATATTTGGTTTTTATTTGTATTTCTTCTCTACGGTTCAAAGTAATAATTATTAGTTACGTTAAGAGTTATTAAGTGACAATGTCTAATATTAGTTTAAATTTACGCTATTGTTTTGAAGAATCTTCTTTTAGAAAAATCTTGTATTCACCCTTAAAGAATTCCGGATTTTTACCGGAAAAACAATCAGAAATTTTTGTGTCGAACATTCCCGAACAGGCTACTATTTATGAATTAGCGCGGTTTTTTGGACAAGTTGGTGATTTGTTTCAAGTAAAATTATTGATAAAACCGGATGGCATTACCAACCGAGGTTTCGCTTATATTACGTATATGAACGCAACTCTGGCACAAAAAGCGATAACTTATTTAAGAAATAAACCCTTCTTTTTATACGATAACAGTTCAGCAGTGTTAATTTTGCAAATTTCGGTAAATAATTGTCGGCTGTTTGTGGCGGGCATCCCGATTCAGAAAACTAAAAATCAGATTTGGCAGGAATTGATGCATGAATACAACATAAAAAATATAGTTGACGTCATAACGTACAGAAATTACGCGAACCCCGTGCACAATCGCGGTTTCGTCTTTCTGGAGTTCCGAACTCATGAGGAGGCTTCCCGTTTCCGTGCCAAATACGCTAATAACCTTGTTTTGTTCGGAAATAAAGTTAAGGTAAAGTGGTCTGTTCCGATTATGGAAGTACAGGAAAGTGATTTAACTCAGGTAGGAATAGTTCATAAGTGTTATTTTGTTTGGTAGGGTCTGCGCGTTTAGTAAAGAGGCAGCCGACGTCCAAGATCGTTTGACGAGGTAAGGTTGCCTCGTAAGCCTTGCAACATGGCGGACCATACGTCAGCATGACGTCACATATGTATTTTGCTCATTATTTAATGAAGTTTTAAACAGAGTGTAGTTTGTGTTTTTGTCAATATTAAAGAAATACTTTTAAATACTGTTAATTCCAGTTGTTACCGTAACCTCATAGTATTTTCCGTCTAGACATCCTTGTTTGCTATGTTGGCGCCAAAGAACCAGCAGTGCGGTACATATGTGACGTAATGAGGCAACCTTACCTATTCAAACGATCTTGGCGTACCTACGTCATCATTTTCTGCGCAAAATCTCTTATTCCCTCATCCCGGATTTAAAATGTTATTTTTTTTTAAATCAAATCTTTAAAATGCCCACTTCCTAGGTTACGATAGGTAGCCCTCGAAACCGAGATTGAAAGAGAGTTACAGAAGATTTTGCGTAGAAATGATGACGTCTGTGGCCTCTTTACTAAACGCGCGGACTTTAATTATTTAGTATACGGTTTTCTGCTATTTTAACGATTTTTTTTAAATATTTTGACGTACATGTTATCTATTAGTTGTCTTTAATTATAATATGAAGGCGCAGTTATGATTTCTTTTTATATATTTTTATAATAAAAAAGGTTTTTTTCGCATTTGTCCACTTTTATTATGGATAATTGGCAACGTTGTATAAATGTTTAGTAATAAAAGAGGGATTATAAAGGGTGGTCAGGTTAGTTCGTTAGTCAACGTTTCTTTTAATCCTTTAATCACACCAGAGACATTTTATGAATCGAATTTGTGTGAATTCTTTCTTTTATTCACTTATAAATAGAATCAGACCCTTCCGATGTTGCCAAATGCTTTCCATATTTAGCATGGTTTAAATCAAGGTTAGTTTATATTTATAAGGTTGCGACACATCCTTAACTTTTAGGCGGTTCGAGGTCACTCCACGGAGAAGAGTTGGCAAGGCTGGGTTAAATCAAAGCTGATGATTAATCCAGTGGCGTCTAGAATTTGCGCATTTCATTTTGCATTGTTTTGGAAGTGATATTTGTTGAAAGATGTAATTCCAAATGTTTTTTGTTCTACTAATACAATAAACTGTATATCTCCGGCACTGAACAACATGGCCAAGAAATGGGAAATGTGACGTCATTACACTATATATACCGACTTTGGGTATAACTCAATGTTAGTTTATATTTACAAGGTTGCGCCATATCCTCATCTTTTAGGCCGTTCGATGTCGGGGACGCAAGGAAGGGCACTCCACGGAGAAAAGTTGGCAAGACTGGGTAAAATCAAAGCTGATGATCAATCCAGTGGCGTCTAGAATTTGCGCATTTCATTTTGCATTGTTTTGGTAGTGATATTTGTTGAAAGATGTAATTCCAAATGTTTTTTATTTAAAGTAAAAGAATTTACAACTTAATAATAATTAAAAACTTTTGTATAAACAGTTGTTCTACTAATACAATAAACTGTATATCTCCGGCACTGAACAACATGGCCGAAAAATGTCGTGACCTTATATAGACCGACTTTAGGTATAACTGATGTTTTTAGTCGTGTATTTTCTTACTTTTAGGTTATGAATTAACAATTTTATATTTATCATATTTTTTATCTTTGTTCTCAAAAAATGGGGAAAAAATTTAATTTTTACTTAATTTTACATGTGATGTGCAGTTTCATTAACTCGTTTTACCAATTTTACCCCACCCAGCACCCTTTTTTTCTCCCCGGTCCCTTAAGTTTGTTTACTGATATATTTTTTAAAACGGAATATTTTAGATGTGCGCCGTTTAAGTAGGTATGTTTTATTTAGAAGAGTGCCTTAAATATGTAAGTACCAATAATTTTTAAAAATCCTTAAAATTGCAGAAAATCGTTTATTAAACTGTTACATTTTGTTTAATAATAAAAATGAAGGTAGTTAATTCTTAAAGAAAAAACATATTTTTGAAAATTTTGCAAACCCTGTACATACAATCAAGATTCTTCTCTTCGGAATCATATTTTTTTGAAGATCTTACTTCTTTCAATTTTAGCGATATATCTTATTTTCTTTAATATATTACATTTATTTCGTAATTAATTTGTCTTATGTCACTCATAGGAAAACATTTAGAACATTTTAAGGAAAAAAAATACCATTTTAAATTCTAAACCTAAATCGCTTTCATTGAGATGTTTCCTATAAATGAACGGATCGTATTTTTTTACAGAATTGTTTTACGTTTTTTGCTTCTTGCTCAATTAGCAGATTAGGCGAACGGTTGGGCAAGAACAATTTAGGTTGGGCGCTCGCACAACCGCGCCCACCTCTGGCGCTGCCACTGCCTAGAAAAAACATATCTACCTATTAGTCCAAAGTCCAAATAAAAAAGTTAGGCGCCACAGATAAATAGTTATTAGTAGTAAAAAAATGTACAAATTTAATTTGGGCCACACTTAACTCAGGTAGGAACAAGAAAAATATACTTTTTAATAAGGAGCGCTCTATCCTATTTAAGCCTATGTTCGCTAAATTTTGTGACGTAATCTTTTCCCGTAATTCTTTGTTTACAATCATACTGGAAGTTTTTCGAGGTTTTGGTCTTATTTTTTTGCTTTTTAGTCATTGGATTTTTATATGTGTTTAGTTTTTACTTTATAGTTAAATTGAGTAGTTATTATAGTACTTGCAGTTACAGAGAAAATTAAAACCTGTAAACAGGGTCACTGACCTTTGGATATTTTTTTACAGGAAATTTACGTTTAAATCGTTTTTAAGGGTAAGATACATTTTTTTATGTTTTTAGTGATTTTATTTTATGATATGCAGGTATTGGTTTATTATGTCAGAAAAAAAAATATTATGGCATAATGGTGACGTGGTGATTAATTGGAAAACTAATGTGCGGGATCTTGGTGTTACTTATGATTGTAAATTAAGTTTTGTTGAGCACATATTGTCACAAATTAAGAGTGCAAAACGAATGTTGGGATACTTTATTAAGTCATTTGCAGCTATAGGCGTTATATGTTGATTCTTAAAAATTAAAAGGAAAATCTTATTTTATTCGTTTTAGTGAATTTTAATAATAAACACTTTTTTTTATTAAACCGACTTCAAAAAAATAAACAAAACTTAGTAAAAAGTTAAAAATATTAAATAAAAAAAATAGGTAGTCGGGTAATAACATGTGGTAGTAAAGTATAGAAAGCTTTAACTTATTCAGTTATTACCATTTAGTAGTTTAGCATTACCCGACTTCATTTTTTTATTAATTATTTTCAACTTTTGAGTGAGTTTTATATTTTTTTATTCGATTTTTTTAAGTGTTTTTTTTGCTTTTTAGTTTATTTTTTCATTTCTAACTTATTACTATTAAATCGGGCGTTGCTCAACTCGGCACACCAAGCACGTAAATGGAATATTTATAGCCCAAGTTGGCACATACGTAGGCAGGTACCGTTGTATGACGCAGGTAGAGTTCTCGCCAGTAGGGAAGATGCCACGGCATCATCACTTCTGTCTCACTTTCAACTATTCTCCTTTTTGTTGCTCGCACACGATGTAAACGACGTGTTTAGACAGCGATAGTTGATTGCCGTCTTTATTTGTAAGACGCTTGTGGCATCTTTGTCACTGGTTTTAGTCTACTCTGTTCTACATAGCCCAACTCGGCACAGAAATTATTTGTATCTAGGTAGGTCTACTAAAACAGAGTAATAATATTTTTAAATTCCTTAATTAAACCCAATACTAATATACACTTACAAATGGTTAGTTCTGGTAAGCAACGTCTTTTTTCATTCCTTAATTAAACCCAAAACTAATACACACTTACAAATAATGGTTAGTTCTGGTAAGCAACGCCTTTTTTATTTCTTAATTAAACCCATAACCCCAGAATAATTATTAGTCTAATACCATTGTATGAAACTCATACAACGCTAATACACACTTTATATACATATTTGGCTTTTATATTTACTCTGTGCCGAGTTGGGTCATTATAAAGGGTCTGACAAGGTGTCATAAAATTGACCCTAATAAAGTGTGCCGAAATGGGATACACCAATTAAATCGGTATTTAAAGATACACTAAACACACATCCAGTATCTCTTTTAGAGACAACATTTAAAAGCCCAGGGACGTGTTATTTGATTGGTTTGAAACGTTACAGACTGTCATGCAAAACTGTCACATTAGGGGTCATGGTTAGTTCTGGCTAGTAATTTTTTAAAAATTCTTAATAAAACGAATTTAAAAAAATATTTCACTCATTATAGAATTAACCATCAATCAAATTACACGTCTCTGTGCTTTTTACTGTAGTCTGTCTTTCAGTTCGGTGAAAAGGGTCAATTTTACTCCAAGGTTGTCGATTCTGAATGCACCCCTGACGTTTGAGCATGTATCCAGTCTAGTGTTACATACTATATTTTTCCACGACCGTATAAAAATTTCCCAAAATACCATTTTATACATGTTTTATTTATCTAAATTTATTAATTTTAATTTTTGCAGCACGGCCATTATATTGAAACAAAAAATCATAGTATGTACTTACTTTTTGTAGAAATATTACTAAAACAGTATAAATTTGTATTCAATTTCTTGGTCATCCAAATTTATTATTACTATTAATTTTCAATAATTTCAATTAAATTTATTTGCAAACTGTCAAATTTTAAAACTAGTAACACATGAACTCAAAGAAATAATGACGAAGTCAAAGGTAACTTGACCGTTTGGTTCAGTTGATGTCGCCATTACTGTTACATTACATAAATTGATATTTAGGGTTGATATTGGCCTTCAAAGTTGGTACAAAAAACTTATTTCAATTCCAATGGAAACTGTTTTTTTCATAGGTAAACAGCTGTTCAGTAGGTCGGAATTATACAGGGTGTGACGATTTTTTTCATTTAATGTGTGGATTTTCAATACAGGTGACAAATTTGACATTTAGCTTTCCTCATCATTTCTGTACAAAAAGGTATACTTTATTTGAATCAAATATTAGATTTTTTTTATAAAATCACAATTTAAGTCCCGACATATTAGCATTTTGTATGAAATTAAAAAACATTTTTTGAGAAAACTATTATCTAAAATATGGTAAAATTTTAAAGAAGGGTCTTTATCTGTATTATAAAGTCTAAGAGACCCACAAACACTTTTTAATAATTTTACCACATTTTAATGATTTTCTCAAAAAAATGAATTTTTATTAAGTACATACAAAATTCTGGTATGTCTGGATTTATAAAAGTTTATTTTTAAAAAACGTTTCAAGATATCGATTCAAATAAAGTATACCTACCTTTTTGTAGAAAAAAAAATCAAACGGTCAAACCAAATGTCAGATTTGTCACCTGTGTCAAAAATGCATACATAAAATGTCTCACCCTGTATAATCCCGGCTTACTGAACAGCCCTTTACATATGGAAAAAGCATTAGTATATTAAGTTTCCCAAACATCATTGGGACTGCGACAACAGTTCTAAACTTATAATTAAATTAAATTTTTCTCTATTCTAACTTTGAAAGTAATATAACTTTAACGAAGCGCGATAAAACTTTTTTTATATAAAGTACTAACAATATTTTGGCTTACTGTATCACCCCTATTACTTATGACCTTATCTTTCTGGATACCCGTTGTTTGGTCACGTGCCACCCAAAGCGCCACTGGACCTAATAAATCTAATTAAGTTAGGACTAAATAAAACCCTTATATACTGATAGTAATAACAATGTCAGATTTTCTCAAAATCGCATAAGATAAATAAAAATATAAAAAAACGTTATTTTCTTTGGGTTCAACAACTGTATCTTGAAAATAATCCGTTTTACCTATGTTTATGTAAACAATTCTCACGTAGAATTAGCCCAGAAATATGTCCTAGGTTTTATAGCAATTAGGAAACACCCTGTATACCAGTATTTTTGAGCATATTAAACATGTCAAAAATACTTTTATGATTAAAAAGCAGGACGTTCAGAATAAGCAATAAAATTCTCTACTAAATAGAATGGGGCCTCAAAAAGGGTGAATAAGATGGCGAGGGTACATCAGAGACCAATAGAAATGCAAGGGGTTTTATATTCTTTTACGTGCTTTTACCCGGTACCACTATCTGATGAGAACCATTATATTCTTGGTTTAGTTTGCTTTGTGCGCTTAAATTCGAAAGACGTGTGGTAGAGAAATTTGGTTCTAATTTTTAAAATGGCTGTTCCCATTGTAAAATATTGTTTTCAAGACTCTCCTTATAGAAAAATTTTATACTCTCCATTAAAACTTTCAGGGTTTGTACCAGAAAAAGATTCTGAAATTTTTGTGTCGTCTGTTCCTGATTTTGTCAGTATACATGATATAGCCGAGTTTTTCGGGAAGATTGGTGACCTATTTCAAGTTAAGTTATTGACGAAACCAAGTAGCGCGGCAAATCGCGGAATTGCTTTTGTCACCTATATGAACGCAACTTTGGCAGAAAAAGCACTGATTCAGTTAAATGATAAACCCTTTCTTGGAAACAGCTACTTACGTTTGCAAAGATCCGTTAACAATTGCCGAATTTTTATCGGGGGCATACCGACCTACAAAACCAAAGATGAAATATGGCACAAACTGATACATTTGTACAACATCACGAATATTGTGGATGTTATAACCTACAGAAACTATGTAAATCCTGCTCATAATCGCGGTTTTATATTTTTGGAATTTCGAACTCACGAAGAGGCCTGTTATTTTCGAGCTAAATATCACGACAAGCTAAATTTATTCGGAAAACCATTGTTGGTGGACTGGGCAATTCCTGTTTTGGAAACGCCGGAGAGGGAAATTAATCAGGTATAAGTTTAAATTTATCAGTGGCGGCTGGTGATGGCCAATTTAGCGGGCACACCCGCACCATTTTAAATATACGATTTTTTTTAATGGTGGTTATTACACTCTATAAATACACTTTAACCTATTGTTTGTTTTACTATTTAATATACTATTACTAAAAATGGATTAATTACTTATAATAAGAGACCTAATTTTTTTTTCCTATGGTGCGGATGGCCCATCAAATTGGTCATCACTAGCCGCCACTGAGATTTATCTAATAATATTTTAAATTTAATGTATGGGTGTCAAGTTATAAGTAAAGAGTAATAATTGCAAATTATATGATTACACTTTCACTTTTTTATTTTTTATGACACAAATAAACAAACATATCAGTTTATTTGTCTACTTCTGTTGTTTTTAAATCAGTAATTGTTATTTTATTGTCTTGTTTAAGATATGGATACAGAGTAGGACAAAAAGTGTGATTTTTAAAAAATTGGAACACCCTATACGTACAGGGTGGCGCCTTTTCGTTGACCTTGCAGGGTGTAGCGAAAACTAAAAGAGATAGAACAAATCTGATTGCGCATTCTCGATTTCAATTTATAAAACAAATTTAATGGTAAAAGTAAATCATGGCTAACTTGATTCGTTTTGAAGATACATAGTGTTTTTCAAATTTTGTCAATTTGGCCAGACACTTGTAACTTGCTTAATATTAGAGATAGAAAAAATTGTAAATAGAAAAGTTTTAGGGATTTTAACGTAGAATTCAGTGGCGTACCAATATTTTTTCTATTGACTTTTATTTTAAAGTTATAACACAAAGTTGGGTTTCTTTAAAATGGAATACTCTTTGATATATTTAATTTGTCATAGTTTCGGAAATACATATAGCCATCGTCAGGAATGCGACAATAAAATGGCACTTTAAAAATAAAACACCCTGTATACTTTTTCACCCTTAAAAAGGCATTTTAAAGACCTTTAAGAATTTACCAAATTTAAAATGATTTCCTCTAACAGTTTCGGAAGTATGAGCTTCCATATCTTAATGAGTATATCTACTATTTTTTAGATTTATATGGTCATATTTCCAAAACTATAAGAGATAAATATATCAAATGTGGTATTTTCTTAAACCACTTTGAAATATCTTTGCAACGGTAATATAATATACAGGCTGTTTCGTTAAAAAAATCTGATGATGACTATATATTCGAAACTGTTAAAAAATACATACATCAAATGTGGTATTTCTTATAAACTTTAGGAAGACCTTTCAACGGATGATAAAATATACAGGGTGTTCCATTAAAAAAACCCAACTTTGTGTTATAACTTTAAAATAAAAGTCAACTGAAAAAATATAGGTACTCCACTGAATTCTGCGTAAAAATCCCTAAAACTCTTCTTTTACATTTTTTTTCTACACTTAATATCAAGCGAGTTACAAGTTCCTGGCCAAATTGACAAAATTTGAAAAACACTCTTTATCTCCAAAACGAATCAAGTTAACCATGATTTACTTTCACCACTGAATGTGTTTTAAAAATCGGGATCGAGATTGCACAATCAGATTTGTTCTATCTTTTCTAGTTTTCGACATACCCTGCAAAGTCAACGAAAAAGGCGCCATCCTGTACACTATAAGTTGTCAACATATGGAAAACTTTTTTATTATTAATGTTACAAAAATATATTTTGTATAAAATGTTCTGCATGGTCTAAAACCCTAAATGCAGTTATCAGATCTTAATTTTTTCAGTGGTATACGAGGTATTTCAAAAAATATAAATTTTGTTCAAGAGGAAAGTGTGTACCTATACCGTTTTTTAAATATTATTGAAAATTATTATAAAGAAAAAATGTTTAGAATTAAAAATTTAAATATGCAAATTCGTTTATTTACAAAAAAAACTTTTTTAATTTTTTTATAGTAACTTTCAATAATTTTAAAATAACGGTAATAATTGCATTCAAGGTTTTAGACCATGCAGAACTTTTTATAAAGAATAATTTTTTCGTAAAACTAATAAAAAAAAGTTTCCCATATTATGTAGACAACTTAGACGGACACACTGTATATTATACTGTGACCGGAAAAAGTGCGCAACATATAATATTTTTTAAGGGAAATTTAATTTTTTGTTTTCTGGAGATCGCACCTGCATGTTCGATATCCTAAGGCTGCGGTTTACATTGGATAAGAAGTCGTACGAAAATTTGTTCTCAGGAATTCGTACAAATTCTTACGAATTAAAGATGAGTTTGTGGTTACACTGGATCAGTTTATTAACAGTACGACCATAATATGAATATGGCCATTAGTGAAATATTTTCTACTGAAAAAAAAATAGAAGCAAATGGGTTGACAACTATTTTTTATCTAGAAATAAAAAAGGAGAGTTCATTTCAACTGCTATTTCTTTCCATAATTTCTTGTTTAACTCTGGTTTAACTCTCTGTTTGTATACTAAAGTTATTAGTATATCGCAATCCATCATGTTCTTAAAACCACAAAATATAATTAACAAAACGCAAGTTATTCGTATGAATACCTATCAAAAAAACAAAATATTTTGGTCGTATTCAAAACACGTACGAACTCGTACGAATTTGTTACAATTGATCGTAAGCAATCTAACCACAAGCATGTTAACAAATCAATTTGCTCGCTTCGGAGGATTTCTTACGAGTTCGTACGAATTCGTGCGAACAATTTTTGTACGAATTCTTATCCAATGTAACGGCCGCCAAATGTCGATTTTGACATAACTTATATCAAATGCACAGCGGTATTGCGAGAAAAAATCGAAAATTGTTATAGAAGAAAAATGTTTAGAAATCAAAATTACTTTTGAATATGCAATATTGTTTATTTACAATAAAAAAAATAAAATTTGGGATTGTACAATTGTGCAATAAATTTTATGATTATAAATTACTTAAGACAATTTTAAATAAACTTTTTAAATTAAGTGTTATTAAAACAAGAATGTAAAATGCACTGATGAACAAACTTACATTTCCTTGATTTTAACAGAAAAAAAATAGAGGTATAATAGATGTAAATACCATTAAAATAAATCAATAAATAGAATATAGAATAATTTTTATGTTTATGCACGAAATGTGAAAATTCGTCGTTATGACTAAAACATGATTAGGATCAATAAATAATTGCACTATTTCTGAATGTTTTAACGTTTTTTGTTTGGTAAAATAGTAAAAAGATTTTTGAAATAAACCAATACAACACCGAGTATCTTGGCGAAAATCTATTTTTAAATTATTTGCTCTAGTTGTCAAAAAAATCCTTTTTTAACTAAAAACGAAGTTTAGTTAAATAAAGATAGTTTGGTGAATAAAATGGTACATTTTTACTTTTTTAAGAAGTATTTTATAGAAATGCCGGATTTACCTTTTTTAATATATGCTTTAAACTTTTTATTTGTGGTTTGAATTAAATTCTAAGCACTTTTTACTCTTTGACTTTTTCGATATTTTGTGGTCTAATCGCACTTTTTGCATTTCTATCTCAGTTTTTTCAAATTTCGCCCCATATATACCGCTGTTCACATGACATGTGTATGTCCAAATGAATTTTAAGGTTTTCGAATATGCAGAGGCGATCGCCAGAAAAAGAAATCGGAATTTCCCTAATAAAAAAAATGCTCTATGTTGCGAACTCTTTGCCTGCCACTGTATTACCATTAAAATGTTCTTAAAGAAAATCAGAATAATTTTTAATTTTCATTAGAAACATAGTAAATTTGTTAAATAAATCTAAAACCTAATTTTTTGTAATTTTTTTTCTGTTTACAGCAAAAAATAGACTTTTTAAAGCTAATTAATGAAGTAGTTTAAAATATACATTTTTCTACTTGTTTTATTTTTTAAAGTCATATATTTGTGATGTTTAACCACTCTGTATATAATAGGTCAAGTGTTGTGGCCAAGTGTTACAGCTTTTAGAATTTTTGATAAAAAAATTATTTTTATAAACAATATTATTTTTTGAAAATTTTAAAAATACGAAAAACAATACGGGTATAGTTACGTCCATCCGTGGACAGATTGTATACAGTGTGTCCAAGATAAGGATCCTAAGCATGGGAATCTCAGTACCTATTGGAGATACAGCTTAGGTTAAATTAGGAAAAAGTTGTGTTTTTAAAGCTTATTTACATACCGTTTAAAAACTTGAAAATTTTTTATGGCTTGCTGAGATATTTGGCAAAAACTAAAATTTGACTATATTGATTTTATTTTTTTCTGACTTTATTTGAAGAGATATAAAAACTAATAACACTTTTTCATTGGCACTTTTTAGCTACTACATGATATTATTTTTATATTTTATACCCGACGTTTCGTTTTCAAGAAACCATCATCAACGTTATTTTTTTATATGGCTCGAATGGCTCGGTATCTGATCCCATTTTTTATTACAAATTCAACGATGTATCATGTGTCATATTTTAATTTTTAGTTAAAAGAAAAATTGCATTTTTTCTATTTTTTTAAAGTTATTTTTAAGTAGGCCTTGCAAACAAATGCTTGGACGTTAATACCTGTTGCCGTATCTATTTTGTCCTTATTACCCTGCTTGTCGAGTTGTTGTATATATATATATATATATATATATATATATATATATATATATATATATATATATATATATAATAAGAAAGTAATTTTCTTGAGCCTTAGAATAAACAATTTAATAAGAGTTTTAAATTCTTGGGCATAGAGGCTTCTAAATGACAAAAAGAAAAGAAAACAAATACATAACCTGGTAGAAACGACTACTTGGCTGGTTACTTTAAAATTACGGAGTCTCCAAATAAATGGATGACCCCGGGTCGCAATGAAGACGGTGACACGTGTTTCATCCTTGTTGGGAATCATCACAACCACTGTACATTGCTGACAACTTGGCTATGTTTTTCTAGACGCTAAACATAATTCTTGTCGGAACAAGGAAGTAAGTTCAGCGGCCAGAGCCATCTCGCCAAGCAATTTCAAAACAACCAGCCAGAGCATTCGTTAGGTTAAAACGGTAAAAAGAGGGTGCCATCTAGGTGTATATGGCGTAAGTAGCATATGTTGTAATACCAACAAACCATAATGGAAACTGGCACACTCATCAGTTCACGGGTTTGTGAATTTCGGATGAGCAGTTTTGCACAACTCCAGGTAGGTGGCGTACAGCAAAAGCTGAAAGGTATGATAAAATCATAAAGGCAGTATATTTCACCCAACTGCATATAATAATAAGAAAGTAATTTTCTTGAGCCTTAGAATAAACAATTTAATAAGAGTTTTAAATTCTTGGGCATAGAGGCTCCTAAATGACAAAAAGAAAAGAAAACAAATACATAACCTGGTAGAAACGACTACTTGGCTGGTTACTTTAAAATTACGGAGACAAGGATCTAGGTACACCGTACGATTATCGACTGGAATATATTGCGGCTGCGCATTAGTCGTATTTTAGTAATTTCATGTTGTACTTAACCATTTTTCAATACTCATTTCACATTTCACGGATTATTTTTATTATTACTTGCACTTCATATTAATTATATTAACATTATAAGTTACCTAAGTAGGTTTTGTTTTTAGTTTTATATTTTATTTTTTTATAAAGAAAAGCAAGAGGTTTATTTAATGACATATTTTATTACATAATTTCAATACCTTCTAGGAAGGTAATAATTACGGTAACCTCTCTATAAAAAAATTAATATTAAATAAAATATGTTTATTCGCACACAGAAAAGGAATACTAATTCATCATCCACTTTTTGTTCATATCTTTCACGTTTGTTTTTTTGTCCTTCATTCATACTGTATGTAAGTTAGGTTCGTATATTAATATAATAATATTATTTATTTATTTATTATTATACGGGATTCCCATTTTTACAATGACTATTACAATTATTGAAAAAATAACTACAAAATTAAATTAAGCTACAATTAGATAACTAACTATATACTTATATTACTTGATGCTTGGTGCATAACTAAATTAATTTGTTTTATTTCTATTAAACCTTCACCATATCGTCAAGAAATTTGTATATACGTTTTCACGACTTGGCAAGAAAACATGTTTCACGTCACGCGGGACGAATGCGCAGCCGCAATATATTCCAGTCGATAATCGTACGGTGTACCCAGATCCGACAGCGGAGTCTCCAGTCGAATGGACGACCGGGTCGGCCGAAGATGCAGACACGCCTCAATGCGCTGTTGGCACCACACCGTCGGGTCACAATCTGGCCATGACGATGTTCAATGCAGCACCTTAGCGGGAACGCGAGCAGTCTCGCCGCCAAGCCAAGCTAATCTCAGACAACTGCAGCATTTGTTTTCTTTTCTTTTTGTCATTTAGGAGCCTCTATGCCCAAGAATTTAAAACTCTTATTAAATTGTTTATTCTAAGGCTCAAGAAAATTACTTTCTTATATTATATGCAGTTGGGTGAAATACACTGCCTTTATGATTTTATCGTACCTTTCAGCTTTTGCTGTACGCCACCTACCTCGAGTTGTGCAAAACTGCTCATCCGAAATTCACAAACCCGTGAACTGATAAAGTGTGCCAGTTTCCATTATGGTTTGTTGGTATTACAACACATGCTACTTACGCCATATACACCTAGATGGCACCCCTTTTTACCGTTTTAACCTAACGAGTGCTCTGGCTGGTTGTTTTGAAATTGCTTGGCGAGATGGCTCTGGCCGCTGAACTTACTTCCTTAGTTCCGACAGGAATTATGTTTAGCGACTAGAAAACATAGCCAAGTTGTCAGCAATGTACAGCGGTTGTGATGATTCCCAACAAGGATGAAACACGTGTCACCGTCTTCATTGCGACCCGGGGTCATCCATTTATTTGGAGACTCCGTAATTTTAAAGTAACCAGCCAAGTAGTCGTTTCTACCAGGTTATGTATTTGTTTTCTTTTCTTTTTGTCATTTAGGAGCCTCTATGCCCAAGAATTTAAAACTCTTATTAAATAAATATATATATATATATATATATATATATATATATATATATATATATATATATATATATATATAGGTGTAAGCGTTTTTATTTTTCGATTCACATTTTAATGACGTCAGCTGTTAGACAAGCTTGTTAGCAGCAGTAAGCCATAAGAATTAGAAAAATATCCCTTTAAATTCTACAGTGAAATATAACCTTTAAAATTTATCCTTCATTTAGATTTTAACCATGCCGAGAAATGGTTTTTATTTATTTACGCGAAAACCGCGTCAAATCAGAAAATAGCAGTGGCGTACCTTTTTCCTAAAAAATATTTACCTTAAACCCCTCATCAACGATATTGGCAAAAAAATAATTTTCTTGTATGCCAAAAAATTGATTTTGGTGCATAGGAGACGTTCTCCACAATTTTTTCAAAATATCTGAATTGGTTTAAAAGTTATTATAAAAAAAACACACTTTATTAAAATTTTAAATACCCTGTAGTTCAAAAACTAAGACGTTTAGGACATATTACCCCTTAAAGATGATAAGTTGTGAAACACTTATTCAATATCCAATATAGATAGACGTATTAAATGTGGTATTTTTGTACAGCTTTTTGGACTGATGGTATAATATACAGGGGCTTGCATTTAAAAATATCGTACTTTTTGTCCTATTTGACTCTTAAACAATTAGTTAAACTCTATATGTTAAATACAAATTTGATAGGCGAGGTTTAACTAATTGTTTTAATGTCAATTTAAAATTTCAGAACTAGTTGTAAATAGAGCTTTAATCTACATTAAACTTGCTAGAAAATAGTAAAAAAATGCAAATATACATTTTTACACTGTTTTTTATAGCTTAGTGTATTTGCATGAACAAAACAATAAAAAAGTAATTTTTTTTAATTCTTAATTTTTTTGGTATAGGTTATATAGGTTTAAATTTTTAAATTTAGGTAATATGTTAGTTTCTTTTGAAAATTCAGAACATTGTTCATAACGCTACCATCTTTCAAATTTCGTTTTTTTTAAGTTGCCTGGGCAGCCAATTACCTAATACCTATAAATTTTCTGAAGGTTGTCCTATACCTAAGTCAAGTAGTTTTTACAATATTGTTAATTTTCTTTTTTAAAGAAAATAATAGTATTAAATGGGACAACCAAGGCCATACCCAAAATATGATTTTAGAGGGGCCCCCCAAAGACATATTTACAAAGTACAGAGGCGGCGGAGGGCGTGGGCAATGTAGGCCACCGCCCACGGTTTTAAAGTTTAATAATAAATAGCCTCGCAGGAACGGTAAAGACCTTTTTTCTTGGTCCTCAAATGTTTTTCCTTTTTTCCCACGAAATCATTTGTCTACAAGGAGCCTTGCGGATACGACTTCGCCTGATTTTTCTTAGTGGCGAGCAGAGGGCCCAGCAAAATGTATTTTTCCCACTTAAAATTATGATCTTGCGCCGCCACTGACAAAGTATATTACCTTAAAGGATTTTCGTGCCAGTTCTAGAGAACAACCCATTTAATAAAGTTTTTGTGACCCTTTACCGAAACTCTGACTTATATGACCATTTTGTTTTGTATGATTTCCACCAGTTTCCATAGTTAACGTCCACACTTATATTTTCATGAAAAAAAAAAATATAGCAAAAACTGCTTTTACCTATGTATAGGTTAAAATGTCCCATGTAAAACTAATATTTTCTTTAAAAAAAAGAAAAGTTAAAATATTGAATTTTTTTTTAACTTAAGCATAGGCCAACCTTAAAGAACTCTATAGGTAAGAATAGGCCTGAACCAATGATAAAGTAAAATACAGGGTGTTCCATTTAAAATAGGAAAGTTTTGGAGGTTTTAATTTTTCTAAGTTTACCACTGTTTCCTCGACACACTGTTTAATACTTTTCTTTTTACAATGTACAAATATGATCTATTAGGTAATTGCCAGCCCAGGCAACTTAAAAAAATCGAAATTCGAAAAATGGTAACGTTATGGCAAATGTTCTAAACTTTTAATATTTTGAAAAGAAACTACAATTTTATTTTTCCTTAATTCGAAGATTTAAACCTTTATATACCGTATCGAAAAAGTGTCTGAATGTATATAAAAAAAAACAAAAATATATAAGTCACAGGGTTATCCACTTAAATAAACATAACTTTATACCGTCATGCTTTTGTGGGCAACTCTGTATACGTCAAAATAATTTTCAAAAATATAAAGTTTATGTCTGGTTACATACCCACGAAAAATTAATTGTAACAAATTTTATAAATGACGAGTAGAAAATAAGCTTTTTTAGACTTCTGACTCATTCTGTAGATAGAGACTAAAGCTGGGTAAATAGTTTGACGTTTCCGTTTTCGTTTTTGTTTCCGTTTGCCGTTTGACATTTGCAATTCACAGATAAAACAACGACGTCCCATTTATCAATTTATACTTTCTGTTTACCGTTTCTGCTCGCCGTTTAAACAGATTAACTATTAACTTTCTCGGTTTGACATTGACAAAAAACGTATTTTTTTAACCTTAAAATATTTCGTAAAAATTTACAGGTATGCATTGGTAGTTCTAAATGACAAACTATAAATTTACAATATAAGAAACCAAAACGTCAAACGGTAATCCGTAACGAAAACGTCAATGTTAATCTATAAATCAGATATTTGTTTTTTTTCATTGGTTGGTAGTAGATTCAAAATATTCGTAAACTTTAAATGCTAAACTGTGTTTTTCTGTTAAAAATATACTAACGATATCTGACCCCACAAGTCCAGAAACACATAATTTACTTAATATACATAAAATATGCAAAAAAAAAAATATTCGGCTAATTTACATTGAACACTTGAACCTAAACAATTAAAAAGAGTCAATACCAAAAACCTATTTTTTAAATGCAGTTTCAATAAAACAATTAATTATTTCTAGTATCATTAATCACTCAAGTACGATTACTAAACAGAAACATACATAGCAAATGGTGTAAAAAAAACAAAATTATCTAAACCATACGATATAGTATATTACATAACAAGTGTTGAAAGTGATATATTTCACACGAGTGAAAGTGTTGTCCTTGGACAATACGACGCGTGTGAAAATCACTTTTGGCACGAGTCATGTACAATATTTTTCCTACGACCAAAAAATATTTATATACCAAAAATCCTAACTTAGTGTATTTTATATCATTAATTTAAACACAGACGAGATAATCTGACAAAAACTTAGACGAAAATCAATGTCAATGCCATAAAATCCAAATAATGAAATTACCTTTATTTGTATGTAAAAGCATGTAAGTATTTAGTATTTTTATTTTAGTTTCTTTACAAAAGTGTATGCACTGCCATATCTTTTATTAAGTTTTTAACATTGCGTAAAAGCACCTTCTCAAATTACAGTCACAAATGGAATAAATTAAATTTTAACTCTAATTTAATGGCAATTTTATTTTTATTTTACCAGATATTAGCCTTTTTCCAATAAGGTATGATTTATTTAGAAAAATAAATCGCCTAGCATTTTGTGGTTAGGTTAAAATTTTACAAATCGAGATCCCTACTTTGGCATTCGAAGCTTTAGGCACTTCCATTGTTTAATGGATTGCCTATTATTATTAAAAGCATTTGCTATAAAACTATGCCTATAAATTAACTAATAAACCCTAAAACATAAAATTAAAATGAATATAATTTCAAAAGATAATTTGTTTTAGCACTGGTAAATCCATACCTTTAGTTTGTATAGTTATACTGTAAATATCTTTTTAACGGAAATTAAGTATCTGTCATATGTTTAATGGTTTAATTATTATTAAAAGCATTTGCTATAAAACTATGTCTATTAATAAACTAAATACTAACTAAACTAATATACCTACCGGGCGAGTTATAACTAAAAATATGAAAAATGACCAAAAGTAAAGTACCCTTATTTTTAAAAATAGGACAAAATTGTATAAAGAAATGTTACAGAGAATTAAATATTCTGTGAAAATTTAAAGTTGAAAAATTAAAGTAAATAAAAACATTTTTGACATTTTTTTTACATTATGCATTAAAAGTTTTCAAAATACTTGGCTTATAACTGCAAATTTTAAAAAATATATTGAAAATTATTAAATTCTCTTTTAAATTTTGCTTCCTCTTGCCCATTATTTAAGTTGTAATGTCTAATGTAAAAAATTTACATTACATTTGTTAAAATCATGCTTTAACTTTAAATTTTAACTTAAAATTCATTTCCCTACAACATTTACTTACACAATTTTGTTTTATTTTTAAAAATAAAAGTAGTTAGCTCCAGGGCATTTTTATATTTTTAGTTAGTTTAGTCGCCCTGTTTAATATCAATTGAAGTAAAATTTTATAATTACTATTAGTATTAGACCATGCGAACAGTTTTTTCAAAATTTCGTTTTAAAATTCAAAAATTTTTGGTCCATTTGTCGTCTTGTAACACCTATTCTGGGACACACTGTATATACCGGGTGCCTACGAGATCACTTTCCGGCTGCTATTTTTTTATTTCTTTATGGATAGTGACGAAACTTGGTAAAGTTGTTAGCCTAATGAAAAGTCATTTTTAGGTGTATTATAATAGGCTATGATGACCACCGGTTTCACCGGAAATGACTGGAACGTTTGATTTTTAAATTGTACACCCTGTGTATTTTTGTTTTTCGAAACTTCCAAATAATTTTAAGTCAAAATGCAATATTTTTAAAACAACAAAAGTGCCTTGATCATTCTAAAATCACTCTTCATACTTTATTTACTGTCAGGAAAATACGTAATTGATTTTATTTCTTTTTAACTTTCTTACTAAAGAGCCCTAATCTTCACTTTTTTACTTTTTTTACCCTAGATCAAAAACCAAAATAGGACCATATTACTTTCAGAATATTTTTAAATGCAGTATTTCACAGCGAATCCAACGATGTAAAACACTACCACACTTTATTTCATTTTCTTTAGAGAAACAACATTTATTTTATAAGAAAATGATATTCTTCTAGTTTTTGTAGTAAGCCATTCAGTATTAAAAAGATCATTTTACTACAAATAAATGTCCCATATAACATTTTTTGCCGGCCATGTACATTTAATTTACTGGCATTGCCAACACTCTTTCATGGCAAGGCATTGGCAAAAAGGTATCAAAAAGACGCGAAAGTGGGCAATTGGCCGTTATTGGGCCACGTGTTGAAAATAATGTGATGGCATCCGTCATTAATATGGTTATGGTTAAATGCATTTAGGATGATGGCATCCATCATAAATAAGTTATGCCAAAAAATGCGTTTAGGATGATGGCATCCATCATTAATAAGTTATTGGCAAAAAGATAACAAAAAGACACGAAAGTGGGCAATTGGCCGTTATTGGGCCACGTGTTGCAGATAATGTGATTGCATCCGTCATTAATAAGTTATGATGAAAAAATGCGTTAAGGATGATGGCATCCGTCATTAATAAGTTATGATGAAAAAATGCGTTTAGGATGATGGCATCCATCATTAATAAGTTATTGGCAAAAAAATTCGTTTAGGATAATGTCATGTATCATTAAATAAGTATTGCAAGTTTTATAAGTTTAATGTCCCAAAAGTTAAATAACATATTTAGAATTTAGTAATCGAAAAAAATGAGAAAAAAAGGCAGGAAAACTTTATGATTAAAAAACTTACATAATATAAATGTTTATACGGTAACAATAAACCAAATTTAAAAAAAATAGTAAATCAAAAGAAAACACTTTAAAATAGTAAGTATTTAAGGGACACTTACACTCAATTTTCAGATCCTAAACATAGGGAAAAATATTTTAAAGGAGTTAAATGTTAAAAAAAACTATTAAATACATATAATATTTTTTATTAACACGTCTTTAAAACTTTTAATAAGGCAACTCCCTTATTTCATAATTTTTTTTAAGTAACTACAAACTTATAGGGTTTTAAACAAAATGTTTACAGCTTCTAACAGTCTACTTGAATAACCCGCCTTCTCGACTAGCCATCACCAATTAATCACACAACACACACTAATTAGGTAATGAATACAATAAATTATGTCTACTAAAAATCTCTTTTCTTTAAAAAGAAACTAAAAAGCTAGAAAACCACGTAGAAAACAATTGCACAAAGCGGCCAAACAAAAGCAAGTTTGCCTCATCTGTCAAAATCATCAAATCTTGTATTTCGGCTAAGCGGGAAATTTAAATTTGTCACCTTCGGTCGAAATCATCGAAATTAACCTAGCTATTTTACCATCATTTTATTTTTATTCTCTCAAAAATACATAATAAACATTTTGTTTGACTTAATTTTGATTTGCATGATTTGTATCAATAAAATGTTAGGAAAAGGCCATTTCCTTTAAATTATGTAAAAACCTAAAATAATGTTGTTTAGCTGCCATTATAAATAAAACAGATAAAAAAATTGCTCTAATGTAAGTTAAATACCAATGGTAATAATATGGTTTGAAAAGTATGAATATGCGTTGAAGGATTGCCTTTAAAAATCCAATATTTATTTGCCTGCAACAAAAAGGCATGCTTTATTTAATCAGGATTGGTCTGCCGCCATTTTTGGATGCTTGTCGGCAATTCGCCTGCATGTAAAATTTATTGGCAATTGAGTGTTTATTTAGGGTTAACTTTTTAATGCGTATAAGTTGTTGGCATAATATTGCCACCAATTGCCAATGCTTTACCATCAATGCCAATATGAAAAATGTATATTGCCGGCAAATAGTGTTTGCTGGGAACGTAGTGATAAAAGCAGAGTAGCATATACAGGCTGTTACAAATTCGAGAAACACCATTGGGATATCGAAAACGGTAAGAGATACAGGGTTGGTTAAATTGGGGCAAAGTTGCGCATTTTATGCGAAATTTTCTCGGTTTGTATAAAGAGATATTTTAAAACTAATGACACATTAACATTGCCACTTTTTATGTTCTATAAAATGATGTCACTAAATTTAAAATCCAACGTTTCGTCTTTAAGCCACCATCATCAACTTTGTTTTTTTAAATGGGCGGAATATTTGTTTTTAAACTTTACACACTCGTATTTTAATTTTTAATACAACGATATATTACACTTTACATTTATGCGACGTTCGAATAAAAAAAATACCATCCACTATTTTTCCATTAAAATTTACGTTTTTATTCCAAACGATTTTGGAAATTTCCCTTTGAAGGTAAATATGCATACATTTATTTCTATTACTTCTTATTTTTATTCCTTTCAATAATATATTTATTTATAATTTAACCAACAAGCTACAAGAATTAGGGTAATTTACATACATTTACTTATACGTAATAAAATAAAGCATTTAATTTAATCAAAACGCCTCTATCAACTTTATCGTAGCCTGTCAAAGAAAAAGGAATGCATGCTTACCTGCAAAAACGGCAAAATGGTGAATGATGATGGTTTTTCGGTTCGAAACGTCGCACAAACTCCCTCTTATCTCGCTTAAGACACCCACGGTACGTTGAATGCGTTGATTGAAAATAAAGCACTTTCTTTATTGATTGATTGATTGGTAATGGCAAAGCCTCTGTGAAGTATCTGTCAATCATAGGTGTGGTTATTTTTTAAAAATAACGTCCGTGGTGGCACTAGCGCGTTGTCTAAAAGGTGCTATGAAATGAAAAACTGCATGTTTCAGTACTTGGGTAACGTTGACGGAACAGCGTAAAAAATGGGTTAAATATCCAATAATCCCGGCACTCACGGTACACTGGTATTAAGGCATAAGCCTTCGTGAGATGTTACAAAAGATAAAAAAATCCCGTTTCTCTCGAGGTCTCTTAACTAAGACTTAGAGGCACAGTGACAAAAAAATATAAACGGTGGATCCACGGATAGATCTAACTATAACTATATTTATATATATATATATATATATATATATATATATATATATATATATATATATATATATATATATATATATATATATATATATATATATATATATATATATATATATATATATATATATATATATATATATATATATATTAAGTAGTAACGTCAGTCAGTAGTAGTAACAAAAAAGTATACATTTATTTAACATTATTTATGTAAGTTAAAATTTCAATTACTTCTTTATACAACCTCAATCAAGTAGTTTTAAAAATATGTATAATGCGTACGAGGCTTTTAGCCTTCGTGGTTTGTCCAAAGATAAAAAAATAAAAAAATATTACAATCTATGTTAAAACTAATATTTGTTATCGTTCACCATTTTGTCAATAGTCTAATAAAAGAAAAATATTTGGCTAAGCGGGATTTTTATTACTAAGGCGTCCTACAGATATTTTAATATTGGGGAGCATGGGGGCGGGAAGGCGGTGCGTTTTAATGCATAACATATATATATATATATATATATATATATATATATATATATATATATATATATATATATATATATATATATGTATAACACAAAAAAGTTATAAGTAAGTTGATTTAAAGTTTTCCTGAAGAGACTTCAGCATCTAGCAAAGTTAACCATGTGTTTTTTAAATTAACAGATTTTGGTGCTACACATTTATTTTTATTTTTTTTCTCCTTCCAATTTATACACTTGTATGTGTCCCAAATTCGACCCTCTCTGGAATATTGTTCTCATATCTGGGAAATGGCATCCCCTACAACCCTCAGCATTCTTGATGCCATTCAAAGAAGGGCTGTTCGTCTTATTAATGATCCTTTACTTACTCAAAGACTTCCTTCTCTTGCTCATCGTCGAGCTGTGGGAGATCTATCGCTCTTCTATAGATACTTTTACGGCTTCTGCTCCGACGAATTGTCCAGTATAGTCCCTCCTCTTGCAGTTCCCAACAGAGAAACTCGTGGTGCCGCGCGTATGCATCCCCATACAGTTCAATTGGACAGGCCCCGAACTTCTCATTTCGTTCGTTCTTTTAGCCCTAGAGTTTCTAGACTGTGGAACCTGCTGCCAGCGGAGGTCTTTCCGTCCCCCCAAATCTTCAAGTTTTTAAGTCCCGTATTAACAAACTTCCTCTTACCCTGCTTAAGACACCCACGGTACGTTAGTATTTAGGCTTTTAGCCTTCGTGGATTGTCCAAAGATAAAAAAAAATTATCTTTATTTAATAATATGTATGCACTTTCTTAAATTTTGCGTTTTTTAGAACAACTTTTCTTTGCTAAAATACTTGAAGCAATCCAGTTTATTCTGTGATTGTTTTCAAATGCGTGTTGACAAATTTTAAATTTGTGAAATTCTGTGTTTTTATGTATGTTTTGTGTTCTTTTATGCGTTAAGCCAAATGGCCTACAAATTTCACCTATATAAAATTTATCACATTCACAAGGTATTTTATAAATAACATTTTTTGTACTTTCATTTATGTTGTGTGGTTTTGTTTTTGTTAATTGAGATCTTATATTTTTTTTGTGTTCTAAAGATTGTGCGAATATTAAATTTATTTTTTATTCGTTTATTTGATAGGCTAGAAATGTATGGTAAAAATAAATTTGTAATAGGTCTATTTTGATTTGGTCTTTGGTTTTGATTATCAAATTCAAGAAAACATTTGTTCACAAAATCAAGAGGATAATTATTTTGAATTAAAATATCTTTTAAATAATCTTTTTCATGCTTTATATTTTCATTAGAACAAATTATTTTAATTCTATCAAATAGACTTTTTACAACTCCCTTTTAAACCAATATTGGGCGATTTGAGTTAAAATTTAAGTGGCTGTTTGTATGTGTAGGTTTTCTTAACTTTTTTTTCAAATTTGTTTAGGTCTTTTTTATTAGAATGTCAAGAAAAGGTAGTTGTAAATGGTTTTCTTTTTCTTTAGTAAATTTAATAGTTAGTTCTTGTAAGTTAATGTCTGTAAAAAATTTATTTAAACAGTGTTCATCATGTTGATAAATAGAAAAAATGTAATCTATATATCTCCATCAAAGGTTTATAGTGATTATTCTCTACCAAATTTGATTCACAATTTTCCATAAAAATGTTACTTACTAATGGTGATAAAGGTGAGCCGTGCCAGAAGTTTGTTTATAGAAATCAGACTTACATTGAAAATATGTTGTTTTAACACAAAAAGCTATTAACTCAAGAATGGTGTTAATGTTTAATGTGGTTCTTTCTCCAAGATGGACATCATTTTCTAATTTCTTTCTAACAATATTTAATGTTTTATCTACCAAAACATTTGTAAACAAACTAATAGCATTAAAACTTACTAGTGTATTATTTGGATCGATGTCAATGTTAGATAATTTTTCTAAAAAATGTTAAGAATTTTTAATGTATGTATCAGTATTGTTTACAAACGGATCTAAAATGCTAAGTAGAAATTTTGCAAATAGATGTGTAGGTGAGTTTATACAACTATAGGACGTAAAGGAATATTATGTTTATGTATTTTTGGTAATCTGTAAAAGTGTGGTGTTTAACTAGTGTGAGGTGTCAGTTTAAATTTTTTATTATCTGTAAAATAGTTTTTATGTTTTGTTATTATGATATAAATTTGTCGTTTAATAGATTCGGTAGGGCCATTGTATATTTTTGTATAATTACCATAATTTAAAAAACACATTATTTTATTATCAAATGCATTTCAATCTAATATTTGCATTTCCTTTATCTGCAAGAAGAATTTTTATGGTATTTTTTTTTTAATTAAAATTCGATAACAAAAATTGTTGGCAAATTTTAATAAGAACTTTTGAAGAGCGGACCTGTTCCTACAAATTGTTTCCTATAAAGTTTTTTAAAATCTTGAAATTTGTCAGTTATTTGCATTTTAGTGAAAGCTTTATTAAAATGCAAATTTAATGTAATTTTGATAAAGTTTTTACTAAAATTCACGTTATCCTTCAAAATAGGTTCTTATAAAATTTTGCAATAAATTAATTGTTTTGTCAGAAAAGCCTAAAATTTATGTATTTTTATAACTATATCTTTGACCTTAAATAACTTTTAAACGATTAAGGTTATGAAAACACTACATGCGAGCTTTTCTGTAAATCGATACACAATTTTGTTGATGAGTTGTAAAAGTCAAAAGTTTAAAAAAAATCATTTCATATAAATTGAAAAATTTAGTGATCGAGAAAAAGTAACTGAAATTTAAATTAGGGGCCATCTTTCGACGGATTTTTTTAATGCGAGTATCCAAATTTTTACCTCATGTCAGTGAAAAAGAAAATGTTTTTTAGGTGGCAATCGCCCAAAGTCCTTAAAAACAGCTCCGATATTGATGTTTCTTTTTTTTTATGAAGCTGTTATTTTCTTTATGTTATTTAAAATCAGGAACCTTTCAGAGGGGAAAACAACTATATTTTTTAAATATAAATATTATTTATACAGGAAATCCACTAACTGTTCCACAAGCTTTAAGGGGTGATTTTTTTAACGAAAAATAAGACAAAAAAACTTTATATTTACATTTGTCCTAAACGTTCATGGCAAAAAAAAACTTTTGGACTAATTTTAAGAAAAAAAATAAAAAAATTGTAAATTGTTGTACATTATCTTAATGGGAAAATAACGTTAAATATGCAAAAAAAATGGCCGCCGTAAGAAAAATTAAAGGTAATAATGCCATCTCAAACCAAAACGTTTATACCCTATTTTTTTGCAAGAGATAGCAATAAAAATGTCTCGGGATGGTTAGAAGGTTGTAAACCATAGGCGCACCAGTCTCTGTGCAAAGAACAGGTAGAAATACACCGAATTGCGTTAAATAAGGATTATACATTTTATATATATTTTAGTATCTTTCCGTATGTGCAACTGTGGTTATAAATTGTTAGAGTATTGTTCAAAGTATTACAGTATTGTAAAAATGGCTTCTCCGCCGAAACGCCCATGTTTCGGACATTTAACTGTAAACGAAAAGCAGATTGTTAAAAACGTATTCGATTATATTAAAAATGATCAAAGCTCTAATGTAGGTGTGGACGATTGTGTTCAAAAATGTGCGTTGATGACTGGGGTGGGAAAAGCGACAATTTACAGAATTTTGAAACAAGAAAAAGGGGAGGTATAATTCCACCAAAAAAGCGACCGGGCAAAACAGAACTTTATATAACAGACGACACAAAACAAACAATTTGACGAATTGTACATTTTTTTTTCACCCTTTCGGGGTCATCCCATCCATGTCCGACGACCGCCCCCTAGGTGGTGCACTGCAGCCTGAAGGCTTATTGTACCTTGACCCCTACTCCTTCTCATTCACACACCATTCATTCCATAACTTGGATGGTTGTTGCTCGGTCCGCATCCCCGAGCAGAACACCGTGTGCCGTTGCCCAAAACACCGCTGTCGCCGGACACTCATCCAAAATATGGGCGCGCATTCCACTGCTTAACTCTGGAGATCGACGCTTGCAGATACAACCGAAGCAGCCACAAGCGCGCCACGAATTGTACATAGTTATTTTTTTACCGAAAAAAAAATCCCTACTTTAGATGTCATGTTTCAAGCTGCGAAAAATCATCCACACGTGCCGGAAATAAGTAGAGTTAAACTTTGGAAAATCTTAAAGGTCTAAATTTTCAGTGGAAAAAATTCCAAAGAAAATCTTTATTAATAGAGAATGGAGAAATGATCCATTGGAGGAGAGTTTATTTGAGAAAAATAAAAAAGCTCGTACTGAAGGAAAGACAATATATTGTCTAGATGAGACTTGGATAAATGAAGGACATACCGTTAAAAAATATTGGCAAGATGGGAATATAACAACTGCTCGCCAGGCTTTTAATGAAGGACTTTCTACGGGTTTAAAACCTCCATCTGGAAAGGGGCGTAGACTAATTATCACTCATATTGGAAACGAGAATGGTTTTGTAGATAGAGGTCTTTTAATGTTTGAGTCCAAAAAGAGGAGATTATCACGAAGATATGAATGCTGATGTATTTGAAGAATGGTTTTCGCAGATGATCGACTTAATACCAGAGGGTTCGATTATTGTAATGGATAATGCAAGTTACCACTCCAAAAAAGTAGATCGTGTTCCAAATTTAAGCTGGCTTAAAAAGACATGCAATCCTGGTTGATGCAGCAAAATATTGAACATCTTACAGATAGTGTTAAACTAGAGTTGTTGCAGCTAGTGAGGTCGCCACAAATAAGGCTAAGTACACACGTTTTGTAATTGATGAAATAGCTAAGAAACAAAATATAACTGTATATCGGCTGCCACCTTATCACTGCAGAACTAAACCCCATAGAACTTATATGGGCACAAGTGAAAGGTGAAGTAGCCAGAAATAATACTACGTTTAAACTAGTAGATATAAAAAAACTATTTCAAATTGCCATATCTAATGCTTCCCCAGAAAACTGGAAAAAATGTGTCGAACATGTATTAGAAGTAGAAAATAAAATGTGGTCTTTGGATATAATAGTAGATACAACTGTTGAACCTCTAATTATACAAGTAGACTCATATGACTCAAGTAGTGATAGTATGTCAGATACGGAAGAATGTGAATAACTAGATGTAGATTATGTAGCATATTTAATTAGGTATAGATTATATTTTAAATAATTATTTTTTGACTAATGTGTATTATAATTTTCTTAATAAAATGGTTATTATTAACTATAATTATACCAACTGTACAATATTGATATAATATAAATTTTAAAATAAATTTTTTACACATATAAAAGAAACAAGATTTTCATTTTACCTAAACTGTTTAAAAAGGGTAAGTTCCCAAAAATAAACACAAGCGCACCGCCACTGTCAAGGTTTTTATCACATTATTCCCACGTAAATACGGGTAAACATCTGTTATTCCTTTGTATTTGACCGAAGAGGTTGACGAATATTAGAGCGGTGTCTGCCGGCCTAAAATTAGGATGCCTTATCGAAACATTACAGGTAGAATTAAAGTAAAATATTTATACTCGGACTAACACAGAAAGCGAATTGCCATAAAATTAAATGATTTATTACTCTCTCTTGCAACGAAACAGGGTATAATTAAAATCTGATAGCAAAAATGCATTGATTTTAATAAGTTGTCCCTATATTTTTTCAGATAAAAAATAATAATAAAATTAAAAAGTTACAGCACTTTTTTAAAAATGTACATTTTCAGTTTTGTCAAAATAACTCCAAAAACCAAACAAGTTACAACCGTCATCAAAACGGCATTATATTAAGGGTTGAATGTCCTAAATATTTCCTTATTTAATCATCTTTCCATCTCCTATAGTTTCCACTATCCCAATACATTTCCAAACAATTTCGGATACACTGTATAACTAGTTTATATTAAAAGCAGATTTATGTCCATTTATGTTGTTATTTTCCTTTTATTTATTTAAATTTCAATACTAAATAATTATTATATCGATGCCACAGAAGGGACTTATTCCCGTTAGCGTATTTACATTCTATACCATTATACAGATAAGTGCCATTCTATAGCGTAGTATAATATGTATATCTAAAATGCATATGGTTTTTCCAAATTATACCGCGATACAGATAAGCGTCAATCTATACCATAGTAGGATTTGAACTTACAATCCTCTCCTATTTCTACTCCAAATTATACCGCGGTACAGGATTTTCACAATAGTAGTAAATAGTTCTCTTGTGTTAATATAAAAACATTGTTAGAATTGTAATTTGAGATGGAAGCAAACCTACATGTCTTAAAAGATATTATTTATAAGGAAGATATAATTAAAAGTTATAATTACGTTAGTTGTAACGAATACAGTGTTATTATAAGAAGCAAAAATCGCCATAGCGATAATAAAACAAATAGTGAGTGGTGTGACGACTGGATCCGCAATTTTAGTATTGGCACCACAACAAACTGGATACTGGATAGTTAGATATACTTACCCATCACTATACAAAATTAAATACAAAAAGTGTTTAAGTGTCATCATAATGAATTCAACAAAGTTGCAGAATTTAAAAATATACCACTTGAATAAGAAATAAAGGATGTGGTGCCAAAATCGTATTTCTTTTTTAAAAATTTGAATCCAAATACTATAAAAAAGAACGCGCATTAAAAAGACGGGCACAACATCGTCATTACGGTAAGAGATAATAATTAATTAAATAATTAATTAGGTATAAGAGCCATCATCTGTTAACGATCTAAGTAGTGTAACTCATACTATACTGTACCGTCTCTCTCAAAATTTTGCAAAAGTTGTCGAAATTCTAAAGGGAAATGATTCCATAGAAACAGCTAATGCTATAAATAAAGTTAAGATGACTATGAATAAATTAAAAACAACTGGTAATGTTTGAATTTTGTACATCAAATCAATAAAGTTAAACTTAGAATTATAGGTGTACAACCAATATCAACTAGTCGCAGAAGACAAAAAACAGGGCTAACTGCAGGTTCAAAAAGAATTCAGGCTGGTGGGCCAACAAAATTCGAAGGCAGCATCGTTAAAAAACGACAGTGTTTGAGAATTCTGGAAGTGAATATTAGTTTCAAACTAACCAGAAATCGCAATATTTTTTATATTACGTGCAAGTTTTGTTTTCTAAAATATGTTTACTTTGTTAGCTTAGAATAGGCCTTTAAAAAATAAGTTTTTTTGTTCGCGGTATAATTTGGAGTAGAAATAGAATCGTATTGTAAGTTCATATGCTACTATGTTATAGATTGACGCTTATTATATATAATATTACATATTATACTACGCTATAGAATGGCACTCACCTGTATAATGGTATAGAATGTAAATACGCGTCCCGTTAGACATGAGACATACGAACACCCTATAAGTCCTACGCCTGATGCATTGAAAGTAAAGTAACCTTTCACGTGCAGGCGCGTTTGGTTACATTACTTTTAATGCAAAACTTTTTAGTAGGGGAGCCCACGATGCTAAATGGGGATTTACTCGAGCGTCATAGAGACCTATTGGGTTGCAAAGCTTAGATGATAAGAAAAAAAATGTTATATAATGTATACCTTTTCATCGGTGGGGGAAGCGGCTATATAGGGTAATTCAAAAATCGATCACCAAACTTAAGGGAGTGATTCTACTTGACAAACTAACGGTAGAGCTTCATATAATCTTTTTTAATGTCATTCGTTTTCGAGTTACAAGCCGTTCGAGTTCAATTTTTATTAGTTTTTTCACCATATTGCATTTATTTTTAAACCAATCCAGTTGATATTTGGCACACAAATGGAGCTTTGCAAATTCTAAAATTTTAGGACAAAAGTAATTTTTTAGATTCCGCCAGAGGGCACTTTAACTAAAACTTAAAATTTATTTACATCATAACTTTTTATTTTGACAGATATCGCAAAGCTGGGGCGCCATTTTATAGACAATCGAAAACTTAAAAAATAAAGTATTTTTTATTAAAGTCGATAAACCTCACCGTTTAGGCACCAATAGACATCAAAGTTTTCATCAATTTCATTCAAATTACCTACATACATACAGGGTGTCGAGTAACTCAACCGACAAACTTTAAGGGGCGATTCTACAATAGAAAACTCTTTTTAAATATTTAACACCCCGTAGTTAAAAAACTAGAACGTTTAGGACATATATTTATATAAAGTTTTTTTCTAATTTTTTATTGTAGAATCGTTTGGTTAAGTTTGTCGGTTGAGTTACTGGACACCCTATATATATGTAGGTAATTTGATTGAAATTGATAAAAACTTTGATGTCTATTGGTGCCTAAACGGTGAGGTTTATCGACTTTAATAAAGAGTACCTAATTTTAAGTTTTTGATTGCCTATAAAATGCGATATCTGTCAAAATAAAATGGTTATGATGTAAATAAATTTTAAGTTTTAGGTAAAGTGCCCTCTGGCGGTATTTAAAAAATTACTTTTGTCTTAAAATTTTAGAATCTGCAAAGCTCGATTTGTATGCCAAATATCAACTAGATTGGTTAAAAAATAAATGCAATGTGGCGAAAAACCAAAATAAAAATTGAACTTTGACGACTTGTAACTCGAAAACGAATGACATTTAAAAAAATTATATGAAGCTCTACCGTCATTTTGTCAAGTAGAATCACTCCCTTAAGTTTCGTGATCGATTTTTGAGTCACCCTGTATAATATCCACGTTGACGTTTTTTTTGTAGCCCTCTGTTTCCTTTACATCACTCTTAAATTGTCAGATTAGTGGAATATGCACTGTTTGACATGTAATTAACTTCCCCTATCTTAATCTGACGCGCTTGACAATTTCTGATGGATATATTTTTGTTTTTTATGATCGGCCCTGTATACGGGGCTCATATTTGGTGGAGGTACTTAACCGGGTACAAAGTATCCTCCGGTATATTAATCTGCCGCGCTGTAGTAAATCCCAAAATCCCCTCTTAGGCTCCCCAACAATTTTTTCAGGCGTAGGGTGTTCGTAGGTCTCATGTAACAGGACTAAAATTTAGAACTTTTTTAAATAAAGTGTTTACCAAATAATAATTGTCGACCCGATATATTATTTGGCAAGAACAAAGTTTTATTGTATTCTTTAAGTGAAACGTCAATAAGTACAGGGTATTTCATTTAAAAGGAAAAATGGCATACTTTTTGACTTTCCCCATATTAAAAAAAAAAAATTAAGATACCCAATCGATGTACTTAATCTCAAAAAATAAAAAATCGTATTAAAAAACAATTGCATGAAAAACAAAAGACTTACGCCATAAATGTTGTATTTTTTAAAAGGAACATTATGTTTATTTTTTTATTTTTGAATTATATGGTCAATGGTTTTTTATTAAGGGTACTACATGTTTATCTTTTACTGATTTTGAGTTATTGACGCTTAAAAACTCATATATTTGGCTTATTTAGGTAATTAAATATCTCAATATAAAATACAGGTAATGCATGTGATTATCTGATTCTTCCGTCATTTTTTTCCTTGAAAATTTTTAACGTCTTCTTTTTGCTTCACTTATAATATAGCAATAATTACTACCTGTAGTAGTAGTTTTTCATCTAATGCAGTGTTTCCCAAAGTGTGGGTCGCGACCCCCTGGGGGTCGCAATGAGGTCCTAGGGGGTCGCCGGAAAATTCCGAAATAAGACAAAAACACTACTTTGTTAAATCATGTATTTTTATTTTAATATAGCCATAAATAAAAATTAACAATTATTTATCAAACGAAACATAAAAAACTAAATATTAAAGTCTAGTCTAGTAAAAAACTAGTCTTTCAAATCTAGGATGTGTATTTGAGACACACACAATTATATCGTTTTCAAGTACGAGACGATTTCTCACTTTTGTTTTAATGGCAGTCATAGACGAGAAACTTAACTCACATAAATATGATGTTACAAATGGAACCAAACATTTTACAGCTTCATTCGTCAACTGAGGGTATTCCTGCATCTTTTGGTCCAAAATTCGCGAAGTAAGGAGTAGAGCCTTCGCGAATATCATGGAAAGGTATTGCTATCTAGACACAAACAAAGATGTCGCGGTGTACAATGTGCAGTCGAGTTTTTATTATTTATTTTTATTGTAAATGCTAGTCTGGCAGAAGTACTACTAGTTTACTAGTGGGACAAATTGCAATTATTAAAATAATTGTTGAATTTTTTAAATGTATTTAGTTTAAACTTAAACAGTAAAGTAAAATAAAACTTGAGAAACCATCAGTTGTAAATTAGGCACGCTATTTTTGTAGCTATTTTGGTTTGGGGGATGAGTAGGGGTCGTGAATAATTTTTTAACAAAAGGGGTCGCGCTTTAGATAAGTTTGGGAAACACTGATCTAATGCATAATTTTAAAAAATAAGTATTAAAATCCACCAATAGGTAAAAATTTTAATGACTTTGAAGTATTAGATAATCAACGGCATTACCTTTATTGTGTATTGATATATTTAATTAAATAATATTAGCCTAAAATATGACTCTTTGAGCGTCAATAATCAAAAAGGGTTAAAGACAGACATATAGTACCTTTAATAAAAAATACTTAGAATTGAGCAAGGAATTTAAAAATATTATTATAAATATGGTTTTCCATTTAAAAAATTTAAAATTTATGGCGTATTTCTTTTGTTTTTCATGCAATTGCTTTTTTAATACGATTTTCAAATTCCCGACGCTAAAATACATCGCTTGGCTATCTTAAATTTATTAAAAAATATGGTGAAAGTCAAAAAATATGCTATTTTTCCTCTTAAATGGAATACCCTGTACAATATTTTAGGAATATGCAGGAGGGGTACTTGTAAAGTTAAGACCATATTTATTTCATTCTGAAAGCGATGCCGCAAAAATCACAAAAATGATAAAGTAAACAGTCCTTTTGGAAGGCACATGACAGAGCCTGATTACATATTTTTTAGATAAATAAATAAAAACATTGAGAAAACACGTATCATGTACTTAAAAACACCCTCTTATTTCGTCTCTGGCCTGTTATAAAACTGTGGCACGTGGCGTACTCGTCGGGTTGAATATTTTTTTTTGCTGCAATAAATCATTGTTCACAAAAGGGTTTATTTGCTTTATCATTTTTGTGTACTGGCGGCATCGCTTATAGAATGAAATAAATATGGTCTTAACTATAAATAAATTTTTTCTTGACTTAAAAATATTTTTAAACAAGTTTTCTGCAATATTTAAAATTGGTAATTTTCCTAATTATGTATTTTATTAAGATCATTTAGAAAAAAACAGATTTAGACACAGTCAAAAGGTGCTTCTATCTTAAACTTGGTATATAAACTAAACGTGGGGTGGGTCAGAAACCATAGCACCTGTGCAAGAAGTGTGTATAACTTAATGAAAGTATAGTTAGTTGGCTTAATAGGCATCATTCGCGATACCGCGCTGTATTAAACGTTACTAGTGCAGTTCTTTGAAATTATAGTGGAACTTGTTTGATTTGCCGATATTTCCTTTAAGGTAGGTAAATATTTTGGGAAAGAAGACATGTTTTTATTACACTAATTCTAATTTAATTTTACTATTTTACTTTATTAAAAAGTTAATAATAGAACTTTTTAATATAGTAATAAATGAAATATTAATATGCATCAAAACTTTTTAAATGCAAACTCAAAAAAAAAAAATCAAGTAAAGTGAGTTTCATAAAAATGTTTTTTTTTAAATTTAAAATGCAAATTGTACCAGGTTATAAAACTCAAAGCAGTCATTGTAAAGGGTGTTTTTTTTTGGTTGGGATTATAGGGTATAGGCTAAACCGTAGGAGATACAAAAAAATTAAGATACGTGCCCCATTCCCTTTTTAGGGTTTAGTTTAATGGCGTAATCAGATTCACGCTAACTTGATTGGTTTAGAAGATAAAGGATGATTTTTAAAATTTGTTGATTTATATTATGTCTTATTACTTAGACATTTATAAAGATAAAAACAAACTTTTAATACAAAAATTTTGTAACTTTTTACGTAGAATCCAGTGGCGTACCTAAAATAAATATTATTGTTTTAATATTTAAGATATAACCCAAACTTGAATTTTTAAACGGGACGCCCTGTATCTCACTGTTTTAAATAATTGTATTTTTTCTTGCGATTACAACAATATTTAAAACTTAATATTTTGCATTGTTCCTAACAGCAAAAGTCTTTGCAAAACCGTAATTTAATAACTTTTTTGTTACAAAGTTATTTGCGATGGTAATATGTATCTCCAAATGTGGACAGTCAGAATGTATTACAAAAAAATTAGGTATAGCTATGTCGGAAAATACTTTTTCAAAAAATCGTTAAAAAAATACTTAAAAATTTAATTTAAATCTTAAAAATTTATTGTAAAATACTTTTAATATCTTGGATCAAAAATAAAAGGTTATTAAAATTTGGATAAAAATTTAAAAGGTAAAAAGAAATTTTTACATTACGCACTTTTTCCTTTTTAAGTAGAATGCAGTGGCGTTAACAATTTTTTTTTCCATTTTTTTTTATTGAAAAATGTTATTTTATTTAATTACTCCGTATACTAGTCAAAAAAAGTTAAAGTGTCGTTTATTCAGCTTTTTAAAACTAAAAACACTGTGGGTTAACTTTTATACAAAAAAATCCAATTTTTATAATTTACATTCAAAGTTTTACAGTAAGCAATGCAAATAAATCAGTTACCAGATTTTTGATTAACTTGATTAATGTACAATTTTAAAAAATTATTTTGCAAATTAATTTTATTTTTCTTTTACTGTGTAAATCTAGGTAAAAAGTACTTTTTAAGCAAAATTATTAATGGGTAAATAGCTGTTAATAATTTTTTCAGAAAGACAGTGGCGTACCATTTTTTCTTAAAAAATATTGAGCTTAAACCTCTTTTGAACGACACTGGTAAAAATGTTTTTTGTATGCCAAAAAGGTCTTTTGATACATTAAAGGTGTCCCCAATTTTTTTTTTTTTTTAATATGAGTTTTTATGAAAATTATATTAATTTTTTGTTTTATTTTAACACCCCGTAGTTCAAAAACTAAGTTGTTAAGAACATAACAATAAAGCTATCATTGACAAAAAATGTATGGCAGGCTTTTATTGTATTTTTTATGGTTTTCTATGAGGCAACAAAAGATACAGCCTTTTAGTGTTATACATTATTTCATGTCTGACTTCGTATTTAAGAGATTTATAAAGTACCGCCCTTTTAAAAAAAAATTAACCCCTTGTATCTCACAAACGAAGCAACTCCGGACATATAATATGTCACCCTTTAAAGTTTCGTACCGTAATTAGAAAATACCCTGTATTTAAATTAGGAAGCAATTCCTTTTAAGTCACCCTGTACATTCAACATACAAATATTTTGGTGAAAATGTATTTTCTTATCAGGCAGGACTTTTTAAAAAGATTCCTATTTGGTAAGAACTTCTGAAGACATACTGTATTTGTTGTTATAAGAAAATGTAATACTTTTCCTTGTTGTATTTGCAAGGTAGCCTAAAATTACTCAAAAAGCAATAAAACTAACTGAATAATAATTTAATTAACCATAATTAAAGCTATATAATAAGAATTACTATATACTATGAACCATTTTTTATAGATTTTAAAATAAGTTGCCTTTACTTAATGCATTTTAGAGAATTCTTTAATTATTTTTAAATGCTCATTAGAAAACTAATAGTTAGGGAGCTTGGTGTGTTAATAGTTATTTATGTAACAAGTGCATAAAGTTACATTTTTTTACGAATGGACAGTTTGAAAGCACGAGCCGTAAGGCGAGTGCGGCAATCCCAGGAGTAAAAAGACACTTTATGCATGTGTTACATACTATATTTTTTTACGACCGTATAAAATTTTTCCAAAATACCATTTTATACATGTATTGTTTATCTAAACATATTAATTTTAAATTTTGCAGCAAAGCCATTATATTGCAACAGAAAATCATTGGCTCCTTATTTTTAAGAGACAATTATCTTTTTCATAACTCAGCCAATCAAAATTATATTTACTATTAATTTTCAATATTTTTTTTACATTAATTTGCAAACTATCAAATTTTAAAACTGACGACACCTGAACTAAAAGAAATTATGACGAAATCAAAGGTAACTTGTCCGTTTGGTTCAGTTGATGTCGCGTTTACTGTTACATTGCATAAATTGGTATTTAAGTTCATTGTAGTGGGCATTGAAAAAAAACACTAATTCAAAGTATGGAAAAAAGCTTCAAAGTGTTAAAAAAATTACTTTTTTTAACAATTTTTGTAGTGTGCTAGAATGGAGTACTTTAACTTCATGTTAACAAGTTAAAAAACAGCTTTTTTTTAACGGTCGTGGAAAATTTATGTAACAAGTGCGTTTTTTTGCGAATGGGAAGTTTGACAGCACAAGCCGTTGGGCAAGTGCGGCAATCGCATGAGTAAAAAAGACACTTGATGCATGTATACATGCATACTATATTTGTTCCACGACCGTATAAAATGTTTCCAAAATACCATTTTATACATGTTTTATTTATCTAAACTTATTTATTTTAATTTTTGCAGTACAGCTATTATATTGCAACAAAAAATCATGGTCTCCTTATTTTTAGAGACGTTTATTCTCTTCATAACTATGCATTTATTATTCAATTTTAGAAAATTAACTGAATAATGTATGTATGTTAGTTTTTCCTATACAGGCTGATCAGTTTTGGATTTATTGCAAAAATCGCTTTTTGAAATGGAACATCCTGTATATTGTATTACCATTTAAAAGATCGATTAAAAAGCTTTGAGAAACATTAACATGTAACATATCCAATTTTTAGTAGTTTTAAAAATATGACCATCCTCCAGAATTTGACAGTTAACTAGCATTTTTATAATAAAACACACCATATATTGTAAAACATTAAATAGATATTTTAAATAGCTTTAAGAAAATATCACATTTATTACGTAATAATGTTTGACCAGTGCTCGATTAGGCTTGACGCTGCGAAAAGGGGGCGCAAAAGAGGGTTCAAGAAAGTAGAAGTATGGGTTCGTATGGAAAGGCGCAACTTAAAAATACGAAGATCGTTTTTATTTTTATTTTTTTTTGCTTTCCACCTTTCATTTGGACTAGTTTTTGTGAATAAAAAGGCATAAAAAGCGCAGATTAAAGTGAAAGAGGGCGTTAAAACGTGGAAAAAGGCGCCTTTTTAAAGGTGAGGACCTTTCTTTTATTTTTCGCTCTTCAATTTTTTTACCAAAAATCGAAAAAATCACCGTTTTATGGTTCTATAATTCAAGAAGAGGTCGCAAAATTTATAATTTGCTTTAGTTCAAAAAAGCTTTGCCCGGCACTGTGTTCGACGTTGTTTTCTTCTTATAGAAAACGCCTTTACACGTCCACAAAAGTTCTATAAGACCAAAAACAATGTGGAACAATAATCTAAAAAACTTTTAGTTTTTAGCCTTACTAAACTAAAAAAAAGCCAAAATTTACGTTTGTTTTTTGAAGTGATCTAAATGTACTTAAAAGCTTTAACCCTTAAGTAGGCGCAAGGGGATTAAATTGACCCCCAGCGTTGTCATTTTTGTAATAACTTTTAAATTTTTACTAATTAAAAATAAAATCTCTAGGTTGGTGTCAATCCCGAAGGCTTTTTCCAATTCCGGGATTTTTGAGACTTAGTATCCCCAGATCCAGGGACTGAAAATATGCGGTAATTTATAGCCCCTAGTTCTACTATGCTTTTACTTTTCGAATATTTTTCTTTTATTAGTATTTTTCCATTCTACTTCATTTTTTAAATTCATGCTTTTAAAAACTTAAATTATGAATATACTACACTCACGAAATACAGACATTACGGTATTTATTCTAAAACGCTTCTATTCTATATAATAAAATATACATTAATCCATACTAGATTTTTAATAATCTACATTTATATTTACTTAAGCAATGAAAATATGCATTACCTTTTTCTTTATCAGCCTCTATGAATTTGGGATCCATTTTGCACTTTGCAAACTAATTAATACATCAAATAACTTTTAAAAATCCTGAAACAAAACGTTTAACGTCTAAGTCAAAGTCTTACAAGCCGTATTATCCATTAGGCTGACTAGGCTACAGCCTAGGGCGCCATGAAAAAATAGGCGCCAAACAGGGGAGTAATAGGCGCTAGGCAGGGGAGTTTTTAAAAAAGTTTAGGTTGAGAGGAGATTTTTGGTAAATAATTTCTCTGTGAATAAGGTGCTTTGGAATGAAATAGGCAAATAGACGCGAAAAGGAGGGAATTACCTTTTTTGCTCTTTTTTTGGCGGAAAATAGGCGCTCCGAGAATTCTAGCCTAGAGCGCCTCAAACAATTAATAAGACCCTGTTCCAGAATTAAACAACAGTAAATCCCCAAAGATCCACCAATGTTACGTCATGTTTCGGTAGGAGCAGTACAAGCAAAGATTAATGTACAAGCTTGCCGGCTCCTGCGATTTTACACCTCGAAATCGAGCAAGTAAAAATAATTTACGATAAAAAAACTACTAAGATGAATCCTGAAATTAATATCCCAGGATTTTTGAGACAGGTCCCGGGACTTTCGAGATAGGTTTTTTCCCGGGATCCCGGGACTTCGGGTTGGGGGTCAATTATTTAATAGGACGTTCTATTTTTAAAATGTATTATAAGTTTTAATTCTAAACAAGTTTTTTAAATAATATGTTTCTCTTAGTTTAAAAATTAAGGTAGATTTCTCATATGTAGGTCATATTTCTTAATTTGCACCTACCTCGTTAAGCTACGATTAATTTTAATTTTAATCTGTGTTTCATAAATTTCGATGTATGCAGAAATTTTTATCATAAATAATTTTTTTGAGAAATTAAAAACTAAAATATTTTCCATATGGTTTAACATTTCTGGCAGTAACTGTATAAGTAAGTAATTAAAATAAAGAATGTTGAAAAGTAAGTAAAAAAATTCCTCGAGCTGGTGTTTTTCCTTTCATTGTATTTTGTAATATTACTTTATAAAAATATCAATATTATTATTATTGTTGTTTATAATTTATAAATTATTTCTATTTTGTTTATTATGATAAATAAAAAAACAGCTGTTTTGAAATGGTTTCATGTTTCATCATAACTATTGTGCCAATAAAATGTATAACCGTTTGATTGTTTGGTAAATCAATTCTTTAATATTTTTTATTCAAAAAACGTGTTGTGTGTATTTTTGTTAGCTATTAAACAATTAAAAAAAAAAGTGGTATTAGTTAGCATCTTGAGGTGGCGCACTAATTTTAAAAATTAAAAAATAAGTAAAAATTTTTGATTGCAAAAAAAAATTGAAAGTGTTTTACAGACTTCAGTGTATTATTCTTTCATGCCAATTAGAAGTTAAAATAAAATTATAAGTGTTTTGTAATAAAAAAAAACAAAAATAACAAGCTTCTTTTAACCACGGGAGTAAAACTTGCATTAGCAACACGGTGTTCTGCTCGTAGGTCAGCCGACGGACCAAGCAGCAACAACCCGAGTTATAGAATGAGTGGCGTGTGAATGGGAAGGAGTAGGGCTAAGGCACAATAAAGCAGTGTTTCCACGGGCCACTTTTCAAAGTTAATATGGACCACAAAAAGTGGTTCGGTAGTAGCCAATCCGATCACAAAAATTTTAGCATTGTTGACAAAAGGAACTACAAGCTGGCGACAGTCGACCACACACACACACACACACATCGTGTTTTCTATACAGCTATTTTAGCAAATTTTACATATGTTACTTGGATATAGTGTTACTACAAGCATTATTTTAAATTATAATAATAATTAAATTATTTTACATTTAAGTACCTATTGTTTATAAAAATTATACAAAAATACAACCGAGATAAGGTCGCAGTTACTTTAGACAGTTGTGACGTCGTCGTCGTTAATTACCGGTTAGAAATAAAAATTTGTTATTGAACTGCATTGACATAGTTACTTGTATCCTTAAGTAAAAAAAGGGGTAAAACTAACAAAGCTAGTCAAAAAGGGATAAAAATAACCAAGCTAGTCATTTTAAACAGTTTTTTTTTAATTCGCAGTTTATAAAGAACGTATTTTATAGCTACAAACAAATATAAAAATAAACACATAAAATCCCAATTTCCAATAATATAAAAGTAATTTTGCTTTTTATAAGTCGTAAAAATCGCAATTACTTCAGTAACACATTTTAATGTCTTTATTTAAATTTATTATTATTTACAAAAATATTGGGCAAGTTAAATTTCATCAATAAAAAGTATGCTGAATTTATGCACTGAATGTTAAATGACGTAACGGCATATTCCGATAAATCCGATGAAATGAATTTTTAAAAACAGTTTGCCGTTTGTTGTGAAACTGTCAATGACCAGCTGATTGTTTTATCTTTTCTTTCGTAATAACTTTTATGTTTTTATAATTGCTGTCTCTAGTGAATAGGAATTTATGTAACAAGTGCATAAAGTGATTCTTTCTTTACGAATGGGAAGTTTGACGGCACGAGCCTTTAAGCGAGTACGGCAATCCCATGAGTAAAAAATGACACTTTATGCATGTGTAACATATTATATTTTTTTGACGACCGTATAAAAATTTTCAAAATACCATTTTATACATGTTTTATTCATCTAAACTTATTAATTTTAATTTTTGCAGAACAGTCATTGTATTGCACAAAAATCATAGTCTCCTTATTTTTTAAGAGACAATTATTCTCTTCATAACTATGCATTTATTATTTAATTTTAGAAAATTGTATGTACCTACTTTTTGTAGAAATATTACTAAAAAGTATAAATTCTTATTTAATTTCTTAGTCATTCAAATTCATTACTATGGCCGCGGTCCGAATTATGCTTACAGCGCTCATAGTATATACCAACACGCGGTCCGATTCGTGCTTTTCACGCTAACCGTTAGCGTAGTGGAAGCTATGACGTCACATGTGACGTCACACCCTAGTGCTGACAGTCATCAATTTTAGGCGTTCAACCAATTATAACCGCGGTAATAATTGGTGACAACTTTGACGTATAATACATTGTTTAAACGTCAACATAACCTATTGGTAAATACCGTTTTAGAATTGGTTCTACGTCTAAAATTAATGAGTACTCACGGGTCGGATCGTTAGCACTGTGGGCATAGACGAATTTTGGCGCCATTTGTTTGAATCAATGTATTGTGTCCGTGATTTCAAACATCCAAAATAAAATGTATCCATCGTCACTTTCCTCGATTGCGGAAATTGCTTGAAGTACAAGCATTATCTCATCTTCATCAGTTATACCACATACTCCACTTATGTTTTCAAAATATGCTTTGTTAGGTTATGTTGAACTTGTTGAATTTATAAGCATACTCACATGTGGTCCGAATTATTACTGCAAACAGACGTTGGCGCGCTCACTTAAATCGGACCACTCATTGGAAGTATATACGTCGTAAATGCTGTGAGCACTTAAAACGCTCCGCGGATAAGATTTGTTCGTTTCAAGTGGCCAACAACAGGGCTTCTTCGCTTAGGAATATTGCAGCCAACTGATTTAAAAAAAAAAGTTTTTTTATTCTCAGCGCTCTACGCTGGCCGCTTACGCTTAGTATCGTGCTCGAGGCCTAATGCGCTGCACAGTGCAGCGATCGGTAGACAAAAACCTATTTTTTTTGCATAGGTCCCATTTTAAGTAAACATTTCACTAAATTGACCAAATAATTATATTCTTAAATTATAAATTTGTATGACCACGCATCTTTAAACAAAATATTATTTGGCTATTCTCCAAAATAAAGAGATTTAATAAAAAATTTAAAAAATTTGCAAGGGCAGAATAGTTCTTCATAGTATATGAGACGTTTTATTTTCTTAAAATGTTTATTAAACCCCTTTATTTTGGAAAAAGCCAAATGTTATTCTGTTTAAATTTAAACTCCTAGGAAACAAACTATTAAACACGTACCTTTAAAATTTATTGCATTGAAGTATGGGCAAATTGCAAGTAGTGTTTTAACAATTATATCAGATGCCTAAATTGCAAGAATTTTTACAAAAAAATATGTAGTTTTTATGCGTATTATAAGATAAAGGCATCAACAAAGACATAAATATTTCTTAATAATTACATCTTTAAGATTTTTCGCCCACATGGTGGCGTATGTGCTTACGTCCGCAACGATTTGGCTTGTGCTTGACTTTCCAATCTTAAATCAGGTAGGCCCGGTATCCTTTAGCTCAAACTTTCCCTTAGGTCTTCAACTAAATTTATCTGCTGTTTGTACCGGTCCCAATGTAATAATTTCTATGTCGATTTCTTTGACTTTCTTTCAACAAAGATCGATATCATAATTTCTTAGTTTTCATCGGCTGAAGTAATCATGATTGGCGACTTCAATGTCCATAATAAGGATTGGCTGGGCTTTTCAAAAACTGACCCTCAAGGTAGAGCAGCCGAAATCTTCGCAGCCAGTAACTCTCTTACCAACCTTATTATGGAACCCACCTACTTTTGTAGAGTGCCAAATCATATTTCAAATCCCCCAGACCTCTTTCTTGCCACCAACCCCAAACTCTATTAAGCATCTGTTACAGCTCCCCTAGGTCGCTCAGATCATGGCTTAGTTACTATATCTTACCCTGCACATCCCGAGGTAAATGAATGCATGCCACCACGCACCGTATGGCACTACAACTCAGCCGACTGGGATGGGCTGAGGGACTTCTTCGCCACTTATCCCTGGGATTCCATTACCACTAAAGAAAAGGCAGAACTATTTGCTAAAGAGTTTGCTGCCAATTCAACCCTTAACCCTCCCGTAAATCATCCGATTCCAGCTATTAAACCACTTCCTCATAAAATTCCCGATTTTACTTTAAAAATAAAATACATTAAGCGTATATTTTATTTTAACACCAAGAAATCGTCTGTGCTGGACGGCTTACCAACAGTCGTTAAAAAAATGTGCCTCCGAACTTGCACCAATCTTAACTCGGCTCTTCTCGGAATTTCTTACGACATGGGTATCTTTCCGGAGAGCTGGAAAGCTGCACGTGTTCAACCTATTCCCAAGAAACGATCTAAATCTCTTCCCTCTAACTATAGTCCAATGTCAATTCTCTCAGTTCTTTGTAAAGTAATGGAAAAATTCATTAATTCACAAATTCTTAACTATTTGGAAAAACACAAAATTTTACATGACAGGCAGTATCGATTTCGCCACAAAAGATCTACAGCAGATCTTCTTTCCTTCGTTTCATACTGCTGGAATAAGTCTCTTGAGTTTCTAGGTGAGTCCCAGATCATTGCTCTTGATATATCCAAAGCTTTTGACAAGGTCTGGCATGCCGCACTTCTTAATAAACTTCCCTCCTATTTTTTTAATCTTTATAACATCTCACAAAGGCTTATGCCTCAATACCAGTGTACCGTGCGTACCGGGTTACTGGATGTTTAACCCATTATTTTCGTGTTTCGTCACGTTGTCCAAGCACTAAAAGATGCAGTTTCCCGGATCGCTGCGGTGAGAGGCTGACACGTTAGCCCCTGGACCACTGCTCGCCTATGGCTTTTCAACTAAACTCTGTACTTGGCTCTCTAGTTATCTATCTGATCGACGTATATCAGTTAAGCCTTCCTCAAACCGGCACGAAATAATCGCGCGAAAAATTCGCAACGAATTTCAGTGCGAAATTCGCAAAGCGATTCGCTTATTCATACATACCAAAGCGTCATATTCGCTCCGCGAACGTAAAGGTATCGACGTTATCTACATTTTGTTTTTGCAATGAACTCCTCATCGGAAGAAGAAGAAGCACTTCTATTTGTTGCTTTAGAAGAGGAACAAAATGCCAGGTAAGTTAGTAACGCCTTTTAATTGTTGGGTTTAATAGTTCAACAAAGTAAAACACATCTTTTAAATTTTGTTTAGGAAAAAAGGAAATGGGTACATAATATTAACTTGGAACGGAATTAATTTGGGGAATACCATTCCCTGATGCCACAACTTCGACTGGATGAACAACGCTTTTACATATATTTTAGAATGACTCCGGAATGTTTCGATGAAATATTGAACTTGATAAAAGATGATATACGAAAATCTGACACAAACTATCGTGAAGCTATCTCGCCAGAAGAACGACTTGCTATTGCACTCAGGTAAAACATTTAAATTAAAATTAATAGGTAAATGGTGTACAAAAAGTTCAGGAATCGTAAAACTACATGTTACCACTAGGATTAAATGCGGCTAAATAATCTGCGGCAGCATTCGACTCTTCTGAGTATATTATAATGTTTTCTTAGGGTGTTATAAAAACTAATATATAACTTACCTAGGAGGTTCTTTTTTGTATTTTTTTATTAAAATTTCTTTTACCGTCCCTAGGGCCCGTAGGCTAGCTACTACGTTGCAGCTGGGTAGTTCTACTTAGTTCCCCATTCCTGCCATAAATCATATGCGGGTTCTGTCCCCCCTTAAAGCAGTCTCTACAAGAAATAATACGGGCTTTAGCTCAAAATATTAAATCGGCCATAGCGGCCTACGGTTTTCACCCCAATCTCCACCACATTTAGAGATATAGATATTTAATTATACAATATTCTCAAAACTTTATGCTTAATAAGGTACTAAGGTAATAGCTCACTAAACCAAAAGTAATAAACCTGTCTTTGTGCTTAAAGAATAATAAAAATCTAATATGAAAAATTACGTTTCATCTTCAGAATTTGCCGATTCAGGCCCGTAATAAGGTTTTAATTTGGAAACATGCCAACAACCGGCATCTTTCCCATCAAGAGTATTTAATTCATAGGAAGTTTTAGACTTTACATTTCTGACTATACATAAGATATATTTTTCAGCTAGTTTGGCCGAAAAATCATTTGCCGCATTAGAAAGGACTACATTCCTTTTCCATACCTTATCGCCAATCTTGTAGACCTGTTCGCGTCTCCGCAAGTTATATGTATTGCAATTTTTATCGTAAGCCACGGAAAGTTTTTCTAGAGCTTTCTTGTAAATTTCAGGCAAATTTTTAAGTTCCCTAGCATACGAATGTCGATCTTCTTGAATGTTAAACCCTTCTTGACTTACGTTATCATAATAATCTCCACGAATAGGTACTTTTCTGCCAAAAACTAAAAAGTCTGGAGTGAACCCGGTAGACTCATGAACTGCAGAATTTAACGCACTTTGAAAATCCGGAATATGAGTATCCCAACTTTTGTGTGAATCTTTAATATACGACCGTATAGCGGCACCTATATTCCTATTTACGCGCTCCACGGGATTAAAGTTAGGATGATAACGGCAGTTATACCATACTTTGGGTATTTTTAGCTCTTTCACCATTTCGTTAAAAACTTTACTTTTATGAGCCGTTGCGTTGTCTAAGATTAAAACTCTGGGAACACCAAAAGGTAAAAATACGTCATTTCTTAAAAAATTTACTATTGCTGGTGCGGTGGCGTTACGCAACGGTTTCATAACGGTCATCTTAGAAAATATATCTACCGCGACTACTAGAAAAGTATTTCCCTTGCTACTACGAACAATAGGTCCCATACAATCAACGGCAACCATTTCAAAAGGAAAGTATGCCTTTTTTGAGCACCCATATGACCGAAACGCGTAAAGTTAGGTAATTTATTTTTTGGCATACCTGACAGTGGCGTACATATCTTAGGACTTGGCTTCTCATTTTCGGCCAATAATAATCCTCAGCTATTTTTTAAAAGTTTTAAAATAACCTAAATGTGCTGACAATGGCGAATCATGACAATTTTTTAAAAATTTTAACGCGCTCAGACTGAGGGACCACCAGCTTCCACTCAGCTATATTAGTTTTAAGAGGAATTTTATTTTTAGGTGTTTATATATATATATATATATATATATATATCCATTTTTTACCAACCAGTGAGGATAAAGTTCTGGATTTTCCTGAATTTTATTCCTAAGATTTATATACCACTTGTCAAGCGAATCCAACGATACGTCAAAAATATTAATTTCGGTATGAACAGATCTACTGAGAAAATCGGCAGGAACGTTTTCTCGGCCTGGAATATGCGCTAAATCAAAATCAAATTGTTGGATTTTTGTAAGCATTCTAGCCAACCCACCGGTTGGATTTTCCAAGTTACGTAACCATATTAGGGAAGCGTGATCCACTAAGACTTTAAATTTGGGGCCTAGTTCTACAAAAACATCGGAACTTTTCCAATGCGAAAACAAGTGCTAGTAATTCCTTCATAGTGACAGACAAATTTCGCTCTGACTTGGTTAATGTACGACTAACGTATGCTATAACGACATCTTTATTATCTTGTTTTTGCATTAAAATTGCTCCCACACCAAAATCACTTACATCAGACTGAATAATGAAAGGTTCTGCAAAATTTGGTGAAGCCAAAACTGGTGCAGATACCATTCTTTGCTTAATATCCCTAAAGCTTCTTCCGCCTGCGGCGTCCACTTAATAGGTTGTTTTTTACCTTTCCCCTTAATAAGATCATTTAATGGCGCTACTAAGTTACTAAAATGCTCAACAAAACGCCGGTACCACGAACACATACCTAAAAAACTTTTAATTTGAGTGGTGGTTTCAGGTTTTTATAGTTAACAATTGCCTCAATTTTTTCGGGGGACGTTCTAAGACCTGAACCGTCCACTACATATCCCAGATAAGAAAGTGAATCACGAAAAATTTACATTTTTTAAAATTTATAGTCAGATTAGCGTCTTGCAGACGTCTGTAAACTTCCTTTAAAAGCGTTACATGATGATCAAAAGTTTTTCCAGTTATAATAATATCGTCTAAATAACAAAACACATAGGGTGCCATTTCTGGACCCAACACTCTGTCCATAAGTCTTTGTTGGACTTGAGCCGCATTAGAGAAACCAAAAGGTAAAGTTTTAAATTGGAATAATCCCCGACCTGGAACAGAAAAAGCTGGTTTTTCCTTACTACGTTCTGTTAGAGGAATTTGCCAAAAGCTATGTCTTAGATCGATACTTGAGAGGTATTTAGCATCCCGTAACATAGACAAAATATCGTCCACCCTTGGTAAGGGATAACGGTCCTTTTTAGGTCTCTATTAAGTGCACGTCCATCAAAAGTAAATCTATGCTCCCCATTACTTTTTTAACTAGCAATATAGGACTATTATAAGGGCTAAAACTGGGTTCAACAACTCCCATTCGTAACATTTTATCTAGCTCTTTATTAATAATTTCTAATTGATAAGGTGACATTGGCCATTGCCTTTTTTTAAAAGGGGCGCATCCCAGTATCTAAATCGACAGTTATTTTATCCGTGAGCCCTAACCTATCTTCTGAAGAGACGTTTCTGTACAAGTCAATGAGCTTCTGAGCCTCAGATGTTTGCTCTGGGGTTAAAATTTTTAACCCTGGTGGAGAATGGGATGAAACATTATCATCACTGGCGGTCACAACATTGACATAAACGTCATCTAAGTCAGAAGATACGTCCCAGGTATTATTATGAAAGTCAATTTTTAAGGAAAATCTTTTACAAAAATCTACTCCTAAAATAAGGTTACATTTTAGAGAAGGTACTACAAGAACATCGATGAGCTTTAATTGATTATTAAGCGATAAAGGCAATTGGCAAATTCCTGAAACAACTTGTTTTTTGCCGTCTGCGACGGTAATTAATTTTTTATCATAGTCGGACACTACTAAATTATATTTTTTTATCAAATGTATACCATAAGTACCCAAGCAAGAATTTGTAGCCCCGCTATCTAGCAAAGATATAATTTGATCATCATATATAAACTTACTCTTATATAAGGTCTTTTATCAAAAGACATATTTACAAAAACAGGGGAAAATTCTGGTTTAGCAAGAAATTCTTTAAGATAAGCCCTCCATGACTCCCAATCAGCTAAATCGGTAATAGGTTTACGAAAAGGTTTATTTATGTGTGGTTGAAAATTCAACCTGTTAACAATTTTATGTTTATAGAAAGTACGGCCAGTAATCACACTCTCAGCAGGGTCTTGGCCATGACCATGCTGCACACCTAGTTTTTTGACTGCATTTTGGACAAGTTTTAACTACAAAGTCTGTTTTTCCGCAACGAAAACAAAACTTTTTCGAGGGGCTTTACAGGTACTAAAAGAATGTCCTTCCTTACTGCAATTCCAGCAAGTGACATTTTTACTTCTTTTACTTTGAACATTTTCAATCTGAGAAACGCTTGGTTGACTTTCCACGTAGGCAAGGTCGGATTCTAAGCAACTTGCTGAAGGCGGAGTATATTTATTTTTAAAAAAGGTTGCTTCGTCTATCCTTTTACAGTAATCCGTCAATTCTTTAATATCATTGACCTCGGTTAACACTAAATAATTTAAATATTTTGGTAATAGATTTCGCCTTATTATTTTAAGCTTTTCTGCCTCTGAAGGAGGGTTAGATAGACGAGAAAATAAATTAAGCATGGTAGAAACAAATAGAATTACGTTTTCATTTTTTCCTTGACATCTATTTTTTATTTGATCTAATAAGTTTTCCTCGTAACAGGGAGGTAGAAAATCACGACCAAGCGCGTCAGTTACGTCTTTCCAGTTAGTAAAGTTATCGCGGTTTGCCCTAAACCAGGTAAGAGCAGCCCCTTGAAACAAGTCTAAACAACTCTGAAATAACTCTGTCTCATCTACACTACGAGCCAGAGCCAACTCAGAGACCCTCTCTAAAAATGCCTTAACACTGGTTGTACCATCAAAATTTATACCCCATTTATAAATAGGAACTGATTTACATGTTGAGCTAGTAACATTTAACGGTTGGTCCGTGTTATTTATTGCCGGAGCAAATGAAAGACGAGAAGCCCGTTTCCCTTTTTGCCTTAAGCGAGTGTATAGTTCGAATGCGGTCGCGTACCATTCTTTTATAGTTTGAATATTTATTTAAATCGTCGGCATCGGGGAATACAGTTTCTGTTACCTGAAAGCGTTTTATTCTTTCTGACAACATTATGAGACGAGAGTTAATAATTCTGTACATTGAATCTGTTGTTGGACCGTCAAAATCAATAATCATACTTTCAAGCTCCCGTAAGCTCTTGTCAATGTTTGCAGTTTCCGATTGATATTCAAAATTAGGGTCTTCCCTATTAATAAAACTACCCTGATCTATTAAGTTATTCACTATTCCGCGTTTGGTATTCAGAGTTTTTCTCCTAGAACTGATTTGGAATAAAGATAAAAGATAATCAATTTCAGACTCCGTTAAATGTTTAGCTTCTATTACTCCCTCCATAATAACTTTATAAAATTTACCTCAAAAAAAAATCTTGATGTGTACAAGCCAGCTACCAAAACAGTCAAAAGCCAATATTAGGCAACCAGAACTTTAAAGTATGCTAAAACCGTAAGATAATTATATGTGGGTCAAGGAAAAACTAATTAATCGTAAAAAAAATTTAAAGAATGTTAACAAAGCTGGTAAAACAGCCAATACCTGAAAGTACTAAACGTTAAAACGACAATCTAGCAATATTCAGGGACGATTACTTACTAAAATTTAAATTTCACAATAGAAAAAATTATCAGTCATGAATTTATAAATTATATGCACCAATGCAAAAAAACAGATTTAAATATGTGAGAAAAAAATAAGGTTCTCCTATCAGTTATTCCCACCGCAAGGAAGGCAGAATGCGCAATGAAATAGCAGGAAAAATGGAACAAAGCCCCACGTTCAAGGCTCCACTTTATATAATGTTTTCTTAGGGTGTTATAAAAAACTAATATATAACTTACCTAGGAGGTTCTTTTTTGTATTTTTTTATTAAAATTTCTTTTACCGTCCCTAGGGCCCGTAGGCTAGCTACTACGGTGCAGCTGGGTAGTTCTACTTAGTTCCCCATTCCTGCCATAAATCATATGCGGGTTCTGTCCCCCCTTAAAGCAGTCTCTACAAGAAAGAAGGCCCCTTTTTATATTATTAGTTGGAATACTTGGGCGCCACACACGAAACGTGTATTAGAATCTTAAGACCCTCCTTCTTGCAGAAACCCCCTCGTGTGTGGGAGTTGAAATAATGATAGTCAAACCTTTGCAATATATACAGTTTTTATTAATAGTATGAGAATATATACACTTATTTACAGATCCCTGCCTTGGGATGGCCTCAAATTTTAATAATAATGTGAAAGGAAATACAAATTATAATAGATCCCTGCTTCGGGATAACCTCAAATTTTATTAATTAATAGTATGAAAATAAATACAAATTATAATGGGTCCCTTCTTCGGGATAGCCCCAAATTTTAATAATAGCGTGAAAATAAATACTAACTATAACAGATCCCTGCTTTGGGATAGTCTCAAATTTTAATATTAGAACAAATTTACTTTAAAAAGGATCAAAAAATTCATAAATGTGAACAATCTACTCTCACCTAGGGCTTCTTCGCATCGCAGTCCTCCAAGAATGTGGGTGGATCTTACTTAAGCCTCGGCACTTGAGGTCAAAGGGTCAAAACCAGCTCGAAACGCCCGCCTGCTGCTTTATGAGAATGCCGTAGCTATTTCTGAGTGACCACCAACGTAACAGATCATGAATTACAGCATTCAGGAGGTAGTAATGATTGTGTGAATAACACGAAAGCGAATTCGTGCTTGTAATATAAAAGAAGTGGGAAACTAAGTGGATAACGAAGTAAATGAAGAAAATGAAGACAATGAAGAAAATGAAGTGGCCGTTGAGCTAAAAGAAAAAAAAACGCAAATGTAGCTTGCTGTAAAATAACTTCTCAAGATTTAGCCCCCTTTTTCTTAATTAAAAGTATTTAAATTTGTTTTTCCCTTTTTTTAATAAAAGAAACTGGTAAAACTAAAAGAAAACTGTATCAAACGATACTCAAAGTTTAATAATCACCACATAAATGACCACTCCTTTTAGAAATTACAATTAATATTAGTTAAAAATTAAATTTAAATAATATAAAACATATTCTTTATTGTTTCCCTCAAAAATTTGATAATTTTAAAAATCGTATTACCTTGCCGATAACTTTAGCACTTCTAAATGAAGAGATTTGACGAATTTTCGGTATAGAACGTGCCGGCTTTTCTGAAAAAAAGGTAAAAAGTGCTTTGTAGACGACGGTAACGAATTTATTAAATTAATTTTAAAAATGACTCTACTTTTCAAAACTAAAACGATAATTAAATAAAAAGATTAAAAGGACTTGGATATAGTTCAGTTATTACCTGGCTTTACACTGGGTATCACTAAAAGTTGTTAAAATTTAAATAAAACTTAAACCCGGTTTGCCACTCTAGATCGGCCACTTGCAGAATTGCAAAAGAAAGCTTAAAATTATTTGTTAAGTGCTCAAAAAAACATCACAAAAAGAAGGTCTGTTTAAAGAATGGCATCAATATTACACTTCATAAAAAGAGATATCTTAGTTAAATGACTATGTCAATAAGTTAAATAAAGATGAACAGAAGTAGCGCTGTCGATTATTAATCTACTAAGTATCCAAGGCGAGTATATCGTCAACAAGCTTCTAAATAAGAGACCGATTACTATGTAGTCGGGTTATCACCATCTCTCTCATTCACGGCAGCAAATTTACTACGCACGAGAAAACCAGCTACTCCTGAACTAATCCTTACTTACAAATGAACACGCTAGCAAGACATGTTTCGCGGGATTATTTAAATTTACAGCCGGTAGTTATTTAAATCTATTTAATTAATTTGGCAAAGGTAATATGATTTAAAAGGCTTAAGTTAATTTAAAAGATGAAGTTAGATGAATAAAAGTTTGGAATTTTGTGGTTTTTGTGTATTAATTGCGTGCAGGCGGTAATAATAGTATGCGAAATCCTCTAAGGTATTAACGTAGTGTTGTAAATCCACCGACATTCTATGGGGTTGCCTAAAAATCAATATAAAACTAAATTACGAAATTAGTTATAAACAAACCAAGTATTTACTGAGGGAATTTGCTAGGTTGTCGCTTCATAAGTTTATACATTGTACCGTTGTATAAGAAACAACGTTTATATTATTTTATTATTATTATTATCCAATATTACTCATTCTTGACAAATTGGCGGAGACACAGCTAAGCATAAAAAATATTTGAATTATTAGTTTTGTGTAAAAGTGACACGTTACAATATTATTGGAGTAAACCCAGTGTTGCTTGGGAAGGACGATGTAGTACTACTATAGATAGTTGAACTCTGTGTAGATGCTGACGATATTTCTTCAATATGTTCAAGTTCTTCGTGAGCTATGAATTCGGCAATTTTTAGTTTTATTCGAGCTTGACGCTTTGCGGGAAGTGTTTTCACAGTCTGTGCATGTGCTAAGAACAGTGACTCAATCGCATCAAACTCTTTCTTTGGTTTTTTATTCTCAAAATATTTAATGAGCTCGTGCATAGACGAAGATGGTGTTTCATGGCGTTTTCTGCTTGATCTAGATTGTGCATTTGCAGTCTGTGGTGTTGTGTTCCCTAAAGCCGTCACTAGTGTAGTGTTCTCTGCAGGAGGGGTTGCAAACTCTGTTGTTAAGGCATTCTGACCATCTTTTGCATTTAAATCCTCATTGTCTTCTTCTGCAAGGCCTTCCAAATTTTGATTTTCTTCATTTTCAGCTTTCATTTCATCCGTGAAGCCAATATCTTTTATATTGGATGATGTTTTAGCAAATGCCAAAAAAGGTCGAAAAAATTCCATATAGTCAGCCCACTGCCCATTTTTTTACGTTACCCACTGCTTGACCGGTCTTTGGTTTAGTAGATTTAATATATTTTGCATATGTGTCTCTGAGATTCCTCCATCTTTTTTCACGTCATCACCTAAAAATATTTTTTTTTACAGATTTCTTGCTACCGGTGATACCTTCTCTACTATTGGGCATAGCTTTCGAGTTGGCTTCACAACAGTGAGTACAGTTGTCACCGAAGTTTGTGAAGCAATATGCAGACATATGGAGCCTATTTATTTACCAGAACCAACAGTAGATATTTGGAAAAAATATGCTGAAGAATTTGAAAATAGATGGGGATTTCCCAATTGCATTGGTAGCGTGGACGGTAAACATGTAACAATAAAGAGACCTAACAACAGTGGCTCCAATTACTGGTGCTATTTACATAAGTATTCAATAGTACTCATGGCTATTGTTAGCCCGGACTATAAATTTATATGTATCGATATTGGAGGTTTTGGCAAAAATAGTGATGGGGGATTTTTGAAACCTCAAATATGGGAAAACGATTTGAACAAAATTTAATTAATGTTCCTGCACCTAGAATTCTCCCTGGGCAAAATGAAATCTGCCCGTATGTCTTAATTGGTGACGAAGCATTTGCCTTAAAACCGTACCTAATGAGACCTTTTCCTTATAAGCAAACGTTAACAGACGTTAGGAAAGAGAAATATAATGTAAGACTTTGTCGTGCTAGAAGGGTCGTAGAAAATGCGTTTGGTATTTTGTCTCAAAAATGGCGGATATTTTATAGACCATTAGAAACTAAAGTAGATACTACTATTCTAATTGTACATACGGCATGCGTTTTACACAATTTTTTACGAAGTAAAAGTGGCGATGAAAATTTTTTTCAATTATTAGATCCCCGGAACCTGTGCTTGGAGCTTTTGCTGATATAGCAAATGATCCACGGCGAGCAACAGGGCTAGCATTTTCTACTCGTGACAAATTTGTAAATTTTTTTAATTCTGATATGCCTATGCCCATTACATAGAATAGTCATTACCACATTTGTTTGGAATGTAAACTACTTAACAAATTAATAAAAAATATTGTAAGCCTACCATTTGTATTCACTTCTTTTCCTATTTCCATCCATATCTTATCTTTCTTTCGCACATTCCTGTAGTCTTCACTCGACAAATCATATAAACAAGGGTACTTTTTCACTATTTCTATCAATTTTTCCGTGTTTACCATTGCGAATTTTTAATAAACGGCGTCAAAAACGCAGTCAAATGCGAACTGAAATTCGCTGCGATAAAAACGCTGAACATTCGCATTCGCCGACGCGCCGGTCTGAGCCTGTTCGTAAATCGCTCTGTTTACAATCACGCCGCGAATTTATCGTTGCGAATTTCTCGCAGTTACAGCGAAGAATTCGCGCCGGTTTGAGGACGGCTTTATTGTGTTAATTGTGTCTATACTTTTAAAAGTACATTAATGTTAGTATAAATCATAAAATATATCTAAACTGTTACATTTAATTGGTAATTTAAAATATTATTACAAAAGAAGGTGTTATTTTAAATTTCAAATATTAAAAAAACTATGAGAGAAATGATATAATATATATATTTGTTCTTAGAGTGACAAAGACTATTAATTAGTTAAAAAATATACAGAGTGTTTCATAAGAAAAAGAAAACATCCAGGGGCTCAATTCTGCTAAATTGAACTCATTCGTTCGCTGAACGTATTCGTTCCGGGAGCGTATAACCTTCATCTGTTTTTTTTAACGAACGAATAACCTTCACTTGTTTTTAAAACAGGCGGTCATAAAACAGAAATCTGTATTACCATCTGACATCTGACAAAATTCAAAGTCATAACATAACCTAAAATTCCTTTAATGTGAAATTAAAGTTGAAAAAATCAGTTAACTAAGCTATTAAAAACAAAGTATACACTTTAATTGAAATACAAGAAGCAAATAAATAATTAACATGGTCCTCCGCAGCCAGAATAATCATTCGTAAGCAAAATAGTTCCTAAATCACATAACCTATAACCAAAAAGGTTCGTGAAGCGATCTCCTGCAGCTCCGTCGGCGCAAAAGCGCAAAAGTGCGTGAAAGCGTTAGCCTGAAGCTCATTTGGAGTAAAATGAATATGTCAGTTGTCAAAATATAGATTGAAAAGAAAAACTATGAAAAATTACTTATTGCTTTGGAAAAGTAACTAACAAGTTATTGCATATAACTTTTATACCATCTTCCATTTATACTTTCTAAAAGAAGGCCTTTATTGAGTGTTAGGTACTTGTACCGAATGTTAGATTAGGACAAAGACTGGAAATGGAGATTAGCAAACTACATTAAAATATCACTTAAGGTAAGTAAACTAAAGTAAACTCATATTTAGAAAAAAACATTTATAGTAAATTTCTTTTTAGTTTAAAAAGGTAATATTTTACAAAATATTTGTCTTATTTATGCAAATTGGGTAATTGTTTCGAAAGTTGGAGCAACCCCATTTTGACCAAATTTGATATTCAGGGGCACAGAACTAATAAAAAAGGGGCTGGTTATTTTCTTTTTGCTGCTTAATTAAATAGTATGTTCTAATTTACTGTTATATTAAGAATTTTGTGCAAAAAGACGGGGAATATAGTGAGAATAGGAATGTTTTTGATATTGGGCAAAATCATAGTTGCTCCCTTTCAAGAGAATTACTATAAATTGTCAGTACATATCGGTAATTATTATTAGTTGAAATAAATAGGTACCCAAAGATAGCAAAACACATTTGTTACTTACATGATTTTAAACAAAGAGTAAATTATCAAAACCTTTTATTGCTAGTTGTTTTCTTTTTTCATTTAATAATAATAATTTTATTTGTAGGACTCTAGAAGACAACGAATATCCCTTAGGACCATGCCAGAAGACAAAATTGCATAAAGGTTCAAGAATCATATCAAATGATCGATAGTCGAAATAATAATGCCCAACATGACTAACACATAAATTACCAAGCTTCTGTAATTTGTAAAAAATAATAAAAACAATCAATATTATTTTGTTGCCTTTATTTTAATTCTTAGGTTTACAATAAAAAAGTACATTAAAGTAAATAAACGTTGTTTTTATAAACACTAAGTTTTTGTCCTGGAATATTTTTGCAGATAAGCTCTTGAAAATACATACTCCCAGTTTATATAAAATATATTTCCCAAATAATACACCAGCTTGAAAAAACCAATTAAATCCAGACACTTTCTAGTGTTTTCCGTATAGTACAAATAATTTTACAATCTGGCAGTAACCTAAAAATAAAAAAATACAAATTTTAGATTTAAATAAGCAAACGTAGGTTTTTCTCTAAACATTAATACGAGTTTAATGAGCATTATTTTAACTTTTAGCATTAGCAGGGTTAACTTAGGACATTGTAGAGTATTATATTATGAAAAGATCATTGGTTTAGGTTGGGTTTAGTTACATAAGGGTTTTCGAGCTGTGAACTGGTAAAAGGAAGAAGAGACACGAATACAAAAAGTAAAATTGAATATCTTTTAAAGAAACTGGGACGGTATCTCATGGATAATTGAAATAATTTTATGAAAATATTAGTATACTTTTAATGCAAATTTTACTCACAGTTGCTTTTGTTCTTCCATTTAAAACAGCAATGAAATAATACCTTTCCATATTCAAGTGCACTCATTTTAAAATTAACAATAGGCAAGTTATTAATCAGTGTTTAGGCAAAATTTTATGGGGTATTTTTGTAGGACCTTCTTTGTCTGTTATCTAAACATGGTCTTAAGTTTTGATGCATTTCATGGGTTTCCTGGGTTAGTTGCCTTGTCATTAAATGACTATTTGTTTCTTGCAATCTCTGTTAGAAGCTAAAAATATCAAAATTTTTAAAGGGAAACAAATATAAATATAAGACATTTAAACTCACCTTTTTTCTACCTTACTTGATGCTTCATATTTAGACAAAGAAAACTATCACTAGGTAATAAACCAAAGCATTTTCAATACGTTGTTTACAGTGGAAAACATCATTTTCAAGAAATTTAATATTTTTCATAAAACGGTAATAAAATTTTCTAACCTATATCTTTGGTGTATTGTGGGTTAGCTACCTACTAACTGATAACCTAGTTTACACCGCAAAGATCTTTGGATTCTTTTAAATGGGTTTTAACTTTAGTAATAAAATCAAAATTGGGTATCAAACTTTACTATTTATGAGTTTGCATAAGATGAAAAGTACGCTTGACTTTGACAAATCTGTAATATTTTAAATTTTAATGCGGTGTTGTGCGCCAATTTGGGAAGGTGGCTATGCACGAACGATGAATTTTTGTTTTCATAAGAGCCCAGAGGAAATAAAGAAAAAACTAATAAAACGCAAACAAAAAGGCGCTTATGAATAGTGGAATAGAGCCCCAGTTGGCATCGTAACTTTTTAACGCAACCCTGTATAAAAAACAGAATACTTTTTGTAGATTCTACTTAAAAAGTTCTACAAAAATTGTTCTTATGTTTTTGCAATTTTTTTATATTAAAGGATATATGGGGTAAAATCAAAAACGACAATTTTTCAATTTCCCCTCGTATCTCTTGGATAAATAATTTTATTAAAATTCTGACTACGCAATTTTTAGTTTTTCCAAAATCAACTCCATAACACCTACAACGGTTTTTTAATACCTCTTGTAATGAGTAAAAACGTCCAATTTTGCCCACCCTGTACATAGGTATAACACAGAAATATGCATGGTTTTACATATTATATGGTTGTTTTTTATCACTTCCGGTTCAACCAGAAACGACCCTAACTTTTCTTTTTTAAATGGGACCCTCGGTATATTTTTACTTATTTAAATGGAAAATAACATTCCCAGCACAATGACACTTAATTTCTTACTTTTTGACGTCTAACCTCTGAAATTTTTTAAGTTTTTATTTTAAATCTAGTGTCATGAATGCAATAAAACTTATAATTTTGGATAAAGTAGTCACTGAAAAATAGATGTGACAGTCTTTTTCCATATAGCTTTTTTTTGTATAATGTTTAATGGTTATTTAAAGTACAAAAAGTAGCAGTATCTAATAAAATAACCAATAATTATGTATTGTATTTTCTAAGCCACCTCACTTTTCTATCAATACTGTAGCTACGGGCTAGTTTATGCTGTTAGTGAAAAAATATCAGTTAATAACAATTTTTGTGGTATACCGTTAACAAAAAATTGATTATGTGTTATCAAATTGTTGGTTTAAAAATACTCTTTTTAGCTAATATAGTAAGCCATTCTCAATCAATTTGAAAAAAATGAATTAGGGCCAAAAATATTTTGTTGCAAAGTTTGGACGAATCTGTAGAGGCTATAAATAACAAAAGAAAATCATATCGATTTTTTCGTGACTGCTTCATTTAAAATTTAACGTTTTATCGCATTCATTCACTCTAGATTTCAAATTAAAAATTAAAAAATATTTAAAGGTTAGACGTCAAAAAGTAACAAATAAAGTGAAATTGTGCTTCGAATGTCATTTTCTAATTAAATACGTAAAAATATACCGGGGATCCCATTTAAAATAGAAAAGGTATGGTGGTTTCCGGTTAAACTGGAAGTAAAAGAAAACAACAAAGTATGTAAGACAATGCCCATTTACGTGTTATACTTATGTACAAAATTTTATTTTAATATCCCAAAAAATTAAAAAGTTATAGGGGTTAGCTACTGGCTAGAGACACCTGGTATAGTAAAAAGTATTATAAATTAAAAAAAAAAAACATTTTACGTGCATTTTATATAGAAAAACTTGAATTTTAAATGGTAAATACTTAAAATTTTTATTAGGAGCTCAAATTTTGTGTTTTATTACATGTAAATTGAAATTTTGCCTAAGCATCGGGAAAAAGAAAAATATTTAAGGAAAAGAATCACCCTAATATACATACAACCCTTGGGTCGACCTAAAATACTACCAAGTGAATTAACTTCATTCTTAATAAGGACAATTTTCGCGTAGTAACAGATTTGTACTGTTTTTTGTTAGAAACAATTGTCATTACTTTTTGGTTTTATTATGAACTAGAGGGATCGTTAACCAAAGGACCTTATAAACGATCAATGCGCGGTGATACTGGTTTTTATTGAAGTCACCCTCCAGAGCAACATGATGTTTAAATTATAGTTTTTTAAATATTTTTTCAAATAATATTAACATCTGCTTAATCCCACAGTAACACTTATTTGCAACACCAACAAAAAACTTCTGATTACAGGACGTACAAATATAACATGGTTTTATTTAAGAAACCTTACATAAACAGAGTGTCGCCTTTTACAGCAAAAAACACTTTTGGATGATTGTTCCAGATCACAATTCGGACATCTTGAGCAAACGTTTCTGCTGCAATGTAGTATATTTCCCGAAAATGGACAAAATAAGTTTTTAAAACACATTGATGTAAAAAAATAACTAAAAATAAAAACACATTTCACTCAAATAACTACAAAAATAATTAAGACATAGTTGGGTAATATAAAGATGGAAAATTGTTTTAAACTTACGTATAATAACAAATAACAGGTACATAAGTATTCCCCATAGTATCACCTCTGGTAGATCTAGACCAAAAATTATATTTGCCTTTTTATGCATTACTAATTATGATATAAACAATGACTTATATTAAAAAAATTATATACGTAAATTCATATGATTTAAACTAATTTAAACTTACTTATTGATGTGCTCATTTGTCAAAGTCTATAACTTACTGTCAGAAATGACATCCGAGAAACTATTGTAATAGTAGGGAAGCCCACGATGTTAAATGGGGATTTACTCAAGCATCATAAAGACCTATTGGGTTGTTGTTGTTGTTTCTTTGTTTGTGACGTAGGTCCCCGAAGGTCCAATTGCCAGTACGTCCCTCTGTGAGAGGGGGTTGTATTCTGGGTGGGAGTCTCCAGTAAGTCGGGCCTGTGCCCCTGGTGGCTCCCGAGCTTTTCACTTTTTAATTGTTAATACTTATTATTTTTCTTCGATGCAATGCATAAATTGCGACTATCTAGCCAGCGGCTGCTACTGGTATCGCGCATAACCGTCACTTTCATTCCTGACGTATTTCCACAGGCGTGCGCACCTCCTCGACCATACGAGGACACCATGTGTTCAACACCAAAACGCAAAAAACTTCAGGCTTTAGGAATCTTCACTCACAGCGCTTAGCCCCAGAAGAAAGAAGCCCCAATTTAGCGTGAATCTTTTCTCGATTCCCAAGGGTACAGCCACGGTCGTACGATGCCTTCAATCGCCTACCCGGGAGGTCTATGTAGACCTCTACGTAAACATGAACCGCACTACTCGAAGATCGCGGAAAGAGTGACCTATTGGGTTGTAAAGCTCAGATTGTAAAAAGAAAAAGAAGTTATTTAATGTATACCTTACACTGTTATTATTTTGGCTTGTGAAAATCGTCAGATTATACAGGGTGTCCGGGAAAATGTGAGAAATCTCTCGCACACGTATGGAACAGATAAAAATAACACGACAAGTTCCTATAAAATTTTTCCGTTTAAGCCCCCTGCGGAGATATGATCCCCTAAAGGGGGCAGCTAGAAATCGATTTTTCGTGAATAACTTTTAAAGCGCTCTGTATAATTTGATAATATTTTAGTACGATGCATTCTAGTAAAGACCTCTTAAAATAGTGCCCTTGAAACTTATGTCGCTTCTTTAGTTTGCCAGGGACGGACTAGTTTTCGCACATTATTGATAATATCTTTTACGCCCTGTATTGCGAAGACACAAAAAATATGTTTTTGGGTAGTTTAAACCTTTTGCTAAAAAAAAGGTACTCTTGTTTGACATCGATAAAATAAGCCGTTTACATATATAATTCTTGAATTATTTTCTTCAAAATATTAGTTTAAAAAAATAGTCACACTCGAGAATGTCAATATGACTTTGTGGCCCTCCGCTTTCTTCACGTTTCTCTCAAATTGTCAGAAAAGTGGAATATACACTTTTCAATATGTAATTAAATCACCCTATCCTAATCTGTTGCGCGCAAAAATTTTTGATATACATTTTTTTACGTTCGGCCTTGTATACGGGGTTTATATTTGGTGGAGATACTTACCCGGGTATATTAATCTGCCGCACTGTAGTAAATACCGCCGAAATCCTCTTCCTGGGCTCCCTCACTATAAAGGGTGTTCCAAATTTAGTGTTATTAACAAGATTTTGAAAATTAATGAAAGGGAAAAGAGCAATGGTATAAAACATGCATCGATTTTAAGTATAACTCGGGTTAAACAAATGTAGTAATGTTCAATAAAAGACCGTGTAAACTATAATGTACAGTGTGTCTACGAAAGTTGGCGTCACATGAAAAACTTTTTATTATTAATTTTTTCGAAAAAAGTTATTCTAGTTATGATTAATTATCGACGGAAACCGTCTTTAAAAAATAAATTTTATTTGTTACAAGTACAAAGAATGGATTAAGAATAGTTAACAAATGTAAAATGGGTTATTTTTATAAGCTCAGTCTTATCTAGCTGCTGACTGGGCTTTCCGTAAACTTCTGCTTATATTCAGCTTTTACGTGCACATAACTTTCTCCATTAGAAGTTTTTTATGATTCAAAATTTAAAGGCATATTTTAGCATAAACTCTTCACTAAAATAAGCAATGTAAATATACATCCTATCAGACTTATATCATCTTGTTGATTTAGAGGAATGGTATGTATTTAAAACTACCCCAGCAAACACTATTTTCCGGCAATATATATTTTTCATATTGGCATTGATGGTAAAGCATTGACAATTGGTGGCAATATTATGCCAATATCTAATACGCATTAAAAAGTCAACCCTAAATAAACACTCAATTGTCAATAAATTTAACATGCAAGCGAATTACCGGCAAATACAAAAATGGCGGCATACCAACCCTGATTAAATAAAGCATGCCTTTTTGTTGCAGGCAAATAAATATTGGATTTTTGAAGGCAAACCTTCAACGCATATGCATACTTTTCAAACCATATTATTAAAATTGGTATTTAACTAACATTAGAGCAATTTTTTTGTTTTATTTATATTGGCCGCTAAACAACATTATTTTATGTTTGTTTACATAATTTAAAGGAAATGGCCTTTTTATAACATTTTATTTTTACAAATCATGCAAATAAATATTAGGTCAAACAAAATGTTTATTATGTATTTTTGAGAGAATAAAAATAAAATGATGGTAAAATTAGCTGGGTTAATTTCTACAAATTCAAATTTCCCGCTTAGCCGAAATACAAGATTTTGACAAATGAAGAAAAATTGCTTTTATTTGACAGCTATGTGCAAATATTTTCTACGTGGTTTTTTAGACTTTTAGTTTCTTTTTTAAAGAAAAGAGTTTTTTAATAGACATAATTAAGTGTATTCATTACCTGATTAGTGTGTGTTGTGTGATTAATTGGTGATGGCTAGTCAAGAAGGCGAGTTATTCAAGTAGATCGTTAGGAGCTTTAAACATTTTGTTAAAAACCTTTTAAGTTTGTAATTACCTAAAAAATTATATGAAATTAGGGAGTTGCCTTATTAAAAGTTTTAAAGACGTGTTAATAAAAAATATTATATATATTTAATAGTTTTCTTTTTGACATTTAACTTCTTTAAAATACTGGTCCCTATGTTTTGAATCTGAAAATTGAGTGTAAGTGTCCCTTGAATACTTACTATTTTAAAGTTTTTTCTTTTGATTTACAATTTTTTTTTAATTTAATTACATATATTTAATTTTTTATGGTTTATTGTTACTGTATAAAAATTTATATTATGTAATTTTTTTTAATGATAAAGTTCTTCTGTCTTTTTATCTATTTTTTTTCGATTACAAAATTATAAGGTACATTCAACTTATAAAACTTGCAATACTTATTTATTAATAAATGCCATTATCCTAAACGCATTTTTTCATCATAACTTATTAATGATTGATGCCATCACAGTATCTGCAACATGTGGCCCAATAACGGCCAATTGCCTCTTTCGTGTCTTTTGTTATCTTTTTGCCAATAACTTATTAATGATGGATGCCATCATCCTAAACGCATTTTTTCATTATAACTTATTAATGACGGATGCCATCACATTATAATATCACATTAATTAATAAACTTAGCCATAACACAGGAAACTTTTCCAGTCATACTAAAAACTGTTAAAGTCATACCTATTTTTAAGCAGAAAGGTTCAGTGGATGATTGTTCAAATTATAGGCCTATTTCACTGTTGCCTATATTATCAAACATTTTTTAATTAGCAATTAAAATCCAATTGACCGATCACTTTGAGAACAATACACTGTTTTTCCAGGGACAATTTGGCTTTAGAAATAAAAAATCCACATCACTAGCAATAACCTGTCTCGTTGAGCACATTCAAAGAGGTTTTGAGAATGGTCTTGATACTTTTGCTTCCTGCTTGGACATAACAAAGGTCTTTGACTGTGTTCGACATGATATTTTGCTGGCAAAGTTGCCATATTACAGAGCAATAGTATGAGAAACCTATTAAAATCCTACCTTTCATCACGATTCCAATTTGTTGCGTTTAGAGGAGAAAACTTAAGTTCAAAGTCAATAAATTAAGGGGTGCCCCAGGGTTCAGTCCTGGGCCCGGTGTTATTTCATATATCAATAAATGACCTTACAAATTTTCAGGACTTACTCAAAATAATCTTATTTGCTGATGACACCACAACACTTAATTGTTATCATCCATCTCAAATACAGGGCATTGTGAAAACACAATCCAACATTCAGCAATGGTTTCTTGCAAATAGGCTGTGTCTTAACATATAAAAACTCAGCACCGTAACTTTACGCTAAGACAGTCACAAACACACAAGCCATTTGACACTGGTAAAGAAGTTGTATTTCTCGGAGTTACACTTGACTCAGGACTGACTTTGGAAGCCCACGTTGACAATCTTTGTAAAAAATTGTCGAGAGCATTGTTTTTAATAAGGGGTCTTTCTCGCTGTGTATCCTTGGATGTTGTACTCTGTGCTTACCACGGAAATTTTGCATCAAGGCTATCTTATGCTTTAATTGGATGGGGACATTCAGCCCATGCTGCTAAAGTTTTTACATTGCAGAAGAGATGCGTTCGCATAATTGCTAATATTGGCTACCAAGAGGAATGTAGACCATATTTTATCAAATTGGGGCTTTTTACTCTTCCCTGTTTATAAATTTTCCAGTGCCTTATGTTTATTAAACAAAATATTCACTTGTATCAAACTAATCAACAAATCCATAATTATAATACTCGTAACAGTTAGGCCCGTGCGGGGTTGCTAGTCCCCATCGGGCGCCTCCCCAGGTGGCGGATAGGGGAGCGCCTCCCAGATATGGGTGGTACCGGTGAAATCAAATAGCCGGGGTGGACCAAAACTAGCACTGCAGCGTCTGACTCAGAATGAGCGGCTGCAAACAGCGTCGGTACTTCATGTTAGAAGCGGTTGATTCTTAACGCCAGGAAAGCAACGGGAAACTACCTGGTATCTAATATTTCCCCAGGACACCACAATGGCTGAAAAACAGAGAGATACGGCCCTTAGTCCCGGGCACCCCTTAAATGGGGAGAGGGTGCTAAGAATCCCCCGGTCAGCCAACAAAGTCCGAAATGTAAAAAGGATCGGTACTTGGAACTTACGAAGTATGTACCAGCCAGGCAAAGCAGCAAATATCATTTAAGAAATGAAACGCCTAAATATTGATATCCTAGGATGCAATGAAGTCCGGTGGCCAAATTCCGGAAAAACAGTCACAAATGAGCACCATATCTATTACGCGGGAGATAATACAACACGAAATAGAAACGGAGTAGCGATAATAATAAGAACGGAAATAGCTAAAGCAGTGACCGCATTTACACCTATGTCAGATAGAGTTGCACTATTAAAGATTAATTATTATCCTTCTTGCATAAACATCATTCAGGTTTATGCACCTACAGCCGAAGCTACTGAAGCAGAGATAGAAAATTTCTACCAGACTTTGGAAGACTCTCTAAAACTTACAAAACAACATGAAGTAAATATTGTCATGGGCGACTTTAATGCTAAAATAGGACAGGGCGCAGTTGAGAGTATTGTGGGAAAATACGGTCTTGGCACGAGAAATGAAAGAGGAGAGAGTATGATTCAGGTTTTCCAAAAGACTGATATGATAATAATAAATACAACTACATCCCAGAAGACTTTATACATGGAAAGCTTCGGGAGATACTCCAGAAAGAATCATGAGAAACCAAATTGATTTTATAAACATTAATAAAAGGTTTCGAAAAAAGTAATATAAAAGAAAAAGTTAAGGAAGAGCTTAATAAAGACTTCTCCAAAATTGCTGACAATTATACCAATAACATAGAAGAACAATGGAATAAAATAAAGACATCTATTACTAAAATATCACACGAAAACCTGATATTCAAAAGAGAAAAGAAAAAGAATGGATGACGGATGAAATTATGCAAATGATGGAGGAACGGCGAAAACTTAAAGGTACAAATGTCCATGAATACAAGAAAGTCCACAAGAACATACTACGAAGGGGCAGTAATAAAATTGACTTTATGATAATAATCTAAAACCTTTTTAAAGGAGTTCCTTTTAACGAATGGTAGGTGGAAGAGGAGCTTTCTTCGCCTGAGCAGGTACCACCCTACTCACCCTTTAAAGGATCCGTGAAGTCTTAACGGACGTTTCGGTTTCTGGGTGTGTAAGTCAGTTTTCCTTATTTCTTCTTTTTCTTTTCTTTTTTTCCTTGTTACCCCCAAACTATGTACAAATAATGGCGGCACACCCGGAAGTAAAATGTTTCGGAGGTAAAATACCCCTCCATTCGGATCTCCGGGCGAGGGGTGCATCCGGGAGGCCTTCATCGAGAAGTTTAATTTCTTTTGCAAATATATGTGGGCTTAACACCAATATAAACTCCGTTTACTATCACCTTCAGTCATCTAAGCCCCACATACATTTTTTTTTTACGGAAACTCAAATAAGTTCTAAATCTTCAACCAGCCACCTTCTGTTCCCAGGCTACGAACTTATTTCATCTTTTCGCCCACATGGTGGCGTATGTGCTTACGTTCGCAACGATCTGGCTTGTGCTCGAGTTTCCAATCTTAAATCTGGTAGGCCCGATATCCTTTGGCTCAAACTTTTCCTTAGGTCTTCAACTAAATTTATCTGCTGTTTACACCGGTACCCGTCTAATAATTCCATTGCGAATTTTTTACTTTCTTTCAACAAAGATCGATATCATAATTCCTCAGTTTCCATCGGCTGAAGTAATCATGCTTGGCGACTTTAATGTCCATAATAAAAATTGGCTGGGCTCTTCAAAAACTGACCCCCAAGGCGGAGCAGCCGAAATCTTCGCAGTCAGTAACTCTCTTACCAACCTTATTATGGAACCCACCTACTTTCCTAGAGTCCCAAATCATAGTTTCTTACCACAACCAACATCGAACTCTATCAAGCATCTGTCACAGCTTCTCTAGGTCGCTCAGATCATGACTTAGTTACTATATCTTACCCTGCACATCCCGAGGTAAATGAATGCATGCCACCACGCACCGTATGGCACTACAACTCAGCCGACTGGGATGGCCAGTTACCCTGGGATTCCATCTGCTATTCTTCTCGTGATCTTTCTGAAATTTGCAATCAACTAACTGAATCAATTCAATTAGGCATTGAAACATATATTCCACACACCATCAAGAACCATAAACAATGCAATAACAAGACCTGGTTTTCTAAATCTTGTGATAAAACCAGAATTTTAAAAGTTCAGGCTCACAAGAAGTTTCTACAGGATCCTAGTCCAGAACAAAGTGAGGGCATCATTGAAGCAAGAAACTACTACAGTCAAACACTTTCTAAAGCCAAAGACTCCTTCGACAATCGTATTAAAATCAAAATTCTTTCTTGCTTAAATGGTAGCAAATCTTTCTGGTCCTTTGCGAAAAACATAAGTAGAAATTTTAGTACCAGTTTTTTCCCCTAACTTTGAATTATGAAATTATTTCTACCGCTAAAGGAAAGACAGAACTATTTGCTTAACAATTTGCTACCAATTCAACCCTTGACCCTCCTGTAAAACATCCAATTCCAGCTATTACCCCAATTCCTCATAAAATGCCCTATATTATTTTTAAGGTGAAAAACATTAAGCGTATCCTTTCTTCTCTTTACACCAAGAAATCGCCTGGGCTTGACGGCATACCAGCAGTCGTTTTAAAAAAATGTTTTCCAGAACTTGCTACAATCTTAACTCGGTTTATTCTTTCAGTTCTTTGTAAAGTTATGGAAAAATTCATTAATTTACAAATTCTGCTGAAATAAGTCTCTTGAGTTTTTAGGTGAGTCCGAGATCGTTGCTCTTAATATATCCAAAGCTTTTGACCAGGTCTGGCCTGCCGCACTTCTTAATAAACTTCCCTCCCATGGTCTTCCAACTAAACTCTGTACTTGGCTCTCTAGTTATCAATCTGATCGACGTATATCAGTTATTGTGGACGGCCATTCTTCAAGCTTTCACCAAGTAAATGCTGGAGTGCCTTAGGCCTCAGATCTGGCGCCAACATTGTTTCTTCTTTACATAAACGACTTTCTCTCCTCCACAACTAATTCCAATCACAGTTTCGCTGATGATAGTACCCTTCACTCCAGTTTTCAGGTTCCTAAACCCATCACTAAACCTGATTTGGAAAACAAACGCAGAGCGATGCAGATATCTCTTTCGCAGGATCTTAATTTAATATTGGATTGGGGCGCTAAAAATCTCGTCCATTTTAATGCATCCAAAACACAATCATGTTCCTTGTCGCGAAAAGAGTCATCAAATACTCATCCTCTACTTATGAGCGGCCAAGTTTTACAGAGCAAAGACACCTTCAATCTTGTGGGCGTCACATTTGAAAGTAACCTTAACTGGCATAAACACATTGTATCTATAGCCACGGCAGCTTCAAAAAGCTTGGATTTCTTTTTGAGCCAAAATACCACGAATATTGATACCGCAATATTTGGACTGATCAGAAGGAAACTCGTTAAAAGGTTTTAAAAGTTTTCTTATCATGAAGTCAATTAAATTACTGGCCCAGGGACTAAATTCTTTTTAAAAGCATAAAACTTATTAAGTAGGGCCAGTGTAAACTAATAATTATTTTAAGGTGGTTTTAGGTCATTTTGGCTCTGACAAATATGTTTTATGGTATTTAAAATATGTGCTGTTTGCCGCTTAAGGGCTCTGATATAATGCTGATATATTTATTTTTTGGGTACGCAGAATAAAACGTGAAGCAGGTGTTAATTTATGATTGAAAACCTAGTACATAGCAGTAAATACTGGTTGTTGTAGTACCTAATTACTACATGCGCAAAAAAGATAATAACAGTAGAACTTTATTGGTATTGTACTACGTTTATCCCTAATATTAAACTGCAATAAGGAAAAGTACCAATTACTGGCCAATTTGAACTGTAAAATGATTACATAGGAACAATGTAAATGTTGCGCTGAAATCTAAAAAAATAGTTAGGGTACACACCCCAGTCACTCTAGTCCATCTAAACTGTTAGGTGAGTTAAGACGTAGCAGTGAGCCAGGAGGCTTATAACCTTAAGGTAAGTAATTTTTTTGGAAATATTTTGGCTTATTAAAATTTAAAAAAGCGTTTATTTTGTTATATTACATTATACAACAATAAAAATACCAGTTAGCGTGACATAACGTTGTCATTTTGAAATTTAATGCTTTATTATTATCAAAAAATCGTACAGTGAAAAGATTGGTACGCTATTACCATTTCCAAAAATAAATATTGCTTTTTAAATTCAAATTTATTTCGTTGAATGCACTACAGCAGCCTACTACAGCCTACTAGTTTAAAATAATTTCGTCATACTAAACGTGCATCAAGAACGGTTTTTATTTTTTTACGCGAAAACGGTCCATCCGACAAAGAACGCTCAAGCGGTCAAATTTGTTGTAAAACAAACAGGAATTTAAAAAATTATGATTTTTTTTTAAGCAATGGCGTACTATATATTTTTTTAATTCCATTGTACATCCCGTAGAAATGCCACTGGAGAAAATAAATAAAAACTTCCGCATCAAAAAAAAAAAAAAAAAAAAAAGAACAAAACCCATTGGTGCTTAGTAGGCATATCTAGCATGTTACATTTTGTGAAAATATCTTACAGGGCTTTAAAGTTATAATAAGGTAACGATATAGCTTAAAAGTTAGGACCTTAAGAATAAATATTCATATAAACTTTTCTTTCTAAAATAAGCTAAGGAATAATACTCTCTATTTTTACCATCAATTAAATTACACCCTCTATAGTTTAATGAAACTTTTATAAAAACCGGATATCCGAAAATAAGGTGAAAACGGAAAAAAAAAAGTTATTATTAATACTTTTCTAGATTTTTTAAAACACTAAGGATAACAGAAAAAAATCATTAGATCTTATACAGGGTTTTTCTAATAGCATGGCGAAAATCTTAAGATTTAAAATGCTAAATCCCAATTTTTTAAATGGAGCACACTGTATTGGTCCATTTTTAAATTTTAGGAATAAAAATAAAGTAAGTTTCTTTTGCGATTGCTATACAAAAAATTTAAGGTTTTCAGGATAGTTTTTGTTTCGTTAGATGTGGGAAATTTTTATTGTTAAATAATAGATATTCATAATTTCCATACAGTGAATTTTTCAGAGGTATAAATGCTTTATTTCTGAACAAAACCAAAGCTTATATTAAATTTGGCTCTAAAAATGTGTTGCATAACTTTTAAGACATTTTGTGTTAAAAAACAAATTTCTAATATTCTAGTTGTTTTCACTTAACGTTGCCAAAACTTTACCAAAATTATGTTATAGTTTAACTTACTGCAAACTTTCTTGTCGATTATATTTTACTTCAATGCATACCCTTGTATAACTATGTCAAATTCACTCTTTGGTTTAATATTCTAAGGCCTTTCTTCTATAATACATACCAATGACAATTATAGTTTCACTATAATTGTCTTTGAAAATACTTAGCTCTTTGTAATATACAGGGTGATAATTCTTAAGTCGGCACTATTACTAACTTCCTTATTATTTGAGATACGAAGTCGATTAAATTAATAAAGTTGTAGTACATTTTCCGCTGATTAACATGCTGCGAACCAAAAAACAATTGAACATGGGTTGTCGATTTATCACAAAAAATTACTTTTTTTAGTATAAAACACCCTGTATAAAATATAACTATTATAAAGATCTACCAAAGAGCTTTTAAAAAAGTTAAATGTGATATATCCAATTGGTGGTGGTCAAGTGGTAGATCAACTCATACAAAAGCACGGGATGAACTTTTCAACTTTTCAAAAGTGTAATTTTTTAAACTTTTAAATAAAGATCTATGTATTTATTTGTTTATTTATTTATTTATTTATTTATTTATTTAAGTATTTATTTATTTATTTATTTATTTATTTATTTATTTATTTATTTATTTATTTATTTATTTATTTATTTATTTATTTATTTATTTAATTTATTTTTAATAGTTTCGGAAATATGGCCATCCTCGGGAATTTAATGTTAAACCGGAATTTTTAAAACTATACATATCACATAAAAAAACTTTTTAAAATATCTTTAACATATCTTTTAAATGGTGATATAATATACAGGGTGTTTCATTAAAAAAACTTTTTTGTAATAAATCCATAACCCGATTTTGTACTTTTTCATTTAACCGACTTGGTATCTCCAATATTAAGGAAGTTAGCAATAGACTTAAGAATGATTACCCTGTATTACGTATGTCTTTACATAAGGATACCAAATTAACCAGACATACCCCTATTTTGTATGTAGTAAAAAAATAATTTTTTGAGGAAATTATTAAAATGTGGCAAAAATAGTTCAAAATGGTGTTTAAAAGCCTTTTTAACTTTATAATACAAATTAAGACAGTTTTTTTATAATTTTTCCATGTTTTACTAATTTAAAAAAAAAAATGGGATTTTTCATTACATACAAAATGGGAGTCTCTCTAGATTTAAAATGCAATTTTATAAAAAAAACGGTCCAAGAAATCGATTTAAATAAAGTATACCATTTTTGTACACAAATAATTAAGAAAGTAAATGGTCAGACCAAAATGTTAAATTTTTCATCTCTGTAAAAAATGCATACATTAAACGAAAATTTCGTCTCACCCTGTATAATTATGACTTTTGCCCATTTGCATTGATATAAGTTAATTTAAATGCCCAAATATCATAATATTGTGGCAAACTTTCAGAAGTTATAAATTAATTTTTTTCTTCGAATATGAACTACAAACATTATTTTGGCTCACTTTATCCCCTTCATTACTTTTAACCTTACCTTTCCGGACACCCTGTATATATTAATATTATTATTCATCCATGTGTTGGAGCACGCTATCGAGGACAGTCTTTAAAATAAAACTCAATAGGCTTGAAACTGGCTCCTTGGTAAATTTTGCTGCTTAAGGTTTTTCCATACCCAGCCTTGCAAACCACGGGCGATAAAGGGCTTCACAATAGCACCATAAGTGGTACGCGGTTTCTTTTTTACTTAGCAATACCTGCATATGATTTATTTTGCCAGGCCCATAGTTTTCAAGTGTTTATTAAGTCTGCAATGACCTGTTAATTGACCCACTATTAACTATACAGGGTGATCAAACCTAAGTCGGTACTATTGATAGCTTCTTTATTATTGGAGATACGAATTCGGTTAAATTAGAGTAGTGTAGTAGTGGCATATTTTTCGCTGATTAACGTGATATTAACAGAAAAACAATTAAACATCAGGTTTTCCATTAATTGCAAAAAATTAACTTTTTTAAAACGAACACCGTATCTATTATATTATTATCTGAAAGATCTAATAGAAAGATTTAAAAAAGCTTACATGTAATATATCCAATTTTTAATTTTCAGAAATACGACCATCCTCGAGAATTGAATAGTGAACTAGCATTTTTAAAATAAATTACCCCGTATACTGAATTACCAACATTAAATGGATAGTTTAAAGAGCTTTAAGAAAATACCACATTTGGTATGTCTATCTCTTATAGTTCTAAAAATATTGACAGTTAAATCAAAAAAATAGTACCTAGGTATAATGTCCAATTTATCTACCACAGTAATCTTGGATTTGAGGGGGTCGGAAGTTGATTTTAAAGGTTCGCTACCATTAGAACTTTTGATCAGCATGACAAGAGCTACCTTTGTGCAAAAATTCAGACGAATATACTACCAATGAATTGTAACTTACTTTAGGGCGTATTTTGATATTAGGGCGGGGCGTGGGCACGGGGTTCATTTTAGAGGGTTGCGCCCATAGGAACTTTTGATCAGTATGATGAGAGCTACCTTTGTGACAAGTTTCAGCAAATTTAACAAAGGACTCCACTCCACAAGGTTTGTGTGGGGTCCTTTGGAAGGCCATATTTTCAAACTATAAGAGATGGCCATATTAAATGTGATATTTTCTTTAACCTTTCAAAAATATCTAATTAAGGGAAATGCAATATACCGGGTGTTTTATTTAAAAGTTTTAGTTCACTATCAAATTTCCAATGGTCATATTTCCAAAACTACTATAAATTAAATATATCACATGTAGGCTTTTTTTTTAAAGTTCCTTGGTAAATTTTTCGAATGGTGATATAACATATAGGGTGTTTCATTAAAAAAAGTAATTTTTTTGCAATAAATCCAAAACATATTGTTTAATTGTTGTTATTCTGTTGGCAGCACGTTATTAAGTGGGAAAAATGCTACTACTTTTATAATTTAACCGACTTGATATCTCCAATAATATAAAAGTTAGCTATAGTTCCGAGTAAAGTTGGATCACCCCGTAGTTAAATACTTTTATGAGTAACAAATAGTCTGTGAGCTAGCGACATCTTTTCGTCACCAATTTTCTCTCAGTCCATAACTTGTAAAATGCTTTCAGATGGTTGTACATGAATTGATGTGAGCGTCAGCTGCGGCGCCGATGGTGGAACTATACAGGGTGCTACAAAGAAAAAATTTATAATAAACTTGCGTTTCTTAAATGGCATATTACTTCAGTTTTGGAATGTAAAAATAAAAATAACGTAAATTTTATCGGCGATACCTATTCCAAAAATGTAAGGTTTTTATATTTGAGATTTTAAAAAAATTCTTGACAAAAATAAGGTTTTAATATATGTCTTCTTACTTTCGCTTAACTTTGTAAGTTATGTTTAATTTTTACTAAAAATTATACAGGGTGCCCAAAAATTTATATAAAAGTAAATATTAGTTACTGGTCACCCTGTACAATTTCTAGTCAAAAATATAGATGTAGTTGATTGTACGCATTATTTTTTAGCAAAGAATATAAAAAGTTAAGTCTTAGGAAGGTAGGGTATATTAAAATTTTGTCTTAGTCATGATTTTCTCAAATATCTTTTTTTCCTTTTAGGGTCATCCCACCCAGGTCCGACGACCGCCCCTAGGTGGTGCACTGCAGCCTAAAGGCTTATTGTACCTTGACCCCTACTCCTTCCCATCCACATATCATTCATTCCATAACTTGGATGGCTGCTGTTTGGTCCGTTCGTTCACCCCCGAGAAGAACACCGCGTGCCGTTGCCCAAAACCGACAACGGCCCGGTCACCCATCCAAGGTATGGTCGCGCACTTCACTGCTTAACTTCGGTGATCGACGCTGCCGATACAACCGGAGCAGCCACAAGCGCGCCTTTCATAGGGTATAGGGATCGCTAATAAAACTTACATTATTTTTACCCCTACAACCCAAAAATGAACTAATATAGAGGGTGTTCCATAAAAAAAACAAGTTTAATATTTTTTTTTCTGGAGCACCCTGTACAATTCCACCATTGCAGGCGCAGCTGACGCTCACAACGATTCATGTACAACCCTCTTAAAGCATTTATTGAGTTATGAACTAAGAGGAAATAACTAATCAAATTTTGCATCTGCCTTACGGTCCAAAAATTTTCTGACAAATTGTAAATGAAAAACTTGTTTATTTGCCGCATACCTAATAGACCACACTGTATATTAAAATTGTAGTGCTTTTTAAAACAGGCAGCCAGCCAGTTTAAAAATAAAAGACTAAAATTTGAATTTTGTTTGGAATTTTTTCCTATTGAAATTGCTAGTAGGTACTTCCTACTAGATAAAACAATTACAATTTTGTTTTGGTTGCATTTTTTCCTTATTTTTTTTTAAACAGCTTATTTATGCAGGTTACAAAGTATCTTTTCATGTTAAGACAAAATAATATGTCAATTTATATCAAAACAGAATAAATTTACCTAATTAAAATATTACCTGTTTATTGTGTATTATTACCGGTTTTTAAACAATTAAATAGGTCTACTTGTACTAAATTTAATTATTTCTGCAATGACTAGTAATTTAATTATTTTCCGTATATTGTTCGTACATACAGTGTGTCAACGTAAGTCATTTGGGAAACTTTTTTGTTATTAATTTCAAGAAGAAATGTTCTTTTTTTTTAAAGAGTTTTGCATAATTAAAAATCTAAAATACAATCATTAGACATCAAGTTCTGTCAGTCATCTATGAGGTTTTGCCAAAAATGTAATTTTTGCTCAAGATTAAAGTACCTGTATTTTTGCTAGTATCGCAAATTGTTTTAATGAAAAGATGTTTATAATTAAAAATGACTTTTAAATATGCAGTTTCGTTTATTTTCAAAACAAAAACAATTTTTGGAATTTTCTTTTTCTGCGATAATCAAGGAAATTTAAGTTTGTACATTAATGCATAATAACTACTAATCTAGAAACAAAAAATAATATTTTGTTTAATCTCCCAGAAACTAAATAAAGCATAAAATACTTTATTATATGGCTAAACATGTTTTACTATTCTTTTTATCTGGTTAAGATACCTAATGTATCTTTTACCAGTTAATTTTTTTAAAAGTAATGTCAAACTCTAAAATTTCCATCAGACATTTCATTTAATTGTTTTTTTGTAGTTTTCTTACAAGTTTATCAGTAAGTTTTTAGGTAAACTGTTTACCACATTTTTGAGACGCAACCATTGGCCCAGTTCTCGTGTGGCGTCTTGTTAAGATTTTATTTTATTGGGTTAAAATAATTTCAACCGAGTGCTAATGAACCTTTGTGTATAGATTAAAACCTTTGTATTGTAAGTAACTTAATATTAAAATGTTAAATAAACTTTTTGATTTTATTCTGGAAAAAAGCCAAATAATATTTTGTTTAAAATTAATCTCCCATAGAAACCAAATAAAGCATAAAATACTTTGTTCATTTTAAGTTTATGCAACAAGAAACCCTTTTTAAAAGATATTTTAATGCTTCCTATTAATTTTATATCCAAATTTATAAAAGGGTTAAAACAAAAAGTTCTAAAGTGAAAGACAGTTTAGGAGCTTTGGCATTGACTAATGGCATCAAATTAATAGGGCTAATACATAGGATCACTGGTGATATGTATGCAAAATTTGGCAAAAATCAGTACACTAAAAAAAGTTATTACCGAGTAAAAATCAACAAATTTATTCAATTTTGAATTTTGAGCTTTCTAAAAAATGTAAAGAAGTTTGTTGCATTAATTTTTTATGCAGAATCGCCCACAGAAATCCTGACGCGTAATTTTTGGACACCCTGTATATACAGGGTGTTTCCTAATTGCGGTAAGAAAATTTAAAGGGGTATTCCTGAGCCAATTTTATGAAAAAAGTTTATTAATACATAGGTCCGGAAATGCTTTGTTTCAAAAATCGGGTTTTTAATAATATGCCGTATCCGATTTTATAAAAATTTGGCTGTAATATTTGTTAAAATAAGAAGTTAATTTAGCCCTAAACTAATTTTAGGCAGTGAGACCATTGGTGGCGTGGAACGCATCTTAGCTAATATTGTTGAGAAAAAATGTACGGCACTGACTTTTTGCAACTTTGATATTTTTTCCGTATGAAACACCTAATAATACAACTTTTTGGTAGCTTGGTTAGTTTTCCAAAAGAAAATTAAATCCTCTTAACTGCCTAATTCTGGACTAGTTTCGCCGACGATAGTACCCTTCACTCTAGTTTTCAGGTTCCTAAACCCATTACTAAACCTGACTTGAAAAACAAACGCAGAGCGATGCAGATATCTCTTTCGCAGGATCTTAATTTAATATTGGATTGGGGCGCTAAAAATCTCGTCCATTTTAATGCATCCAAAACACAATCATGTTCCTTGTCGCGAAAAGAGTCATCAAATACTCATCCTCTACTTTTGAGCGGCCAAGTTTTACAGAGCAAAGACACCTTTAATCTTGTGGGCGTCACATTTGAAAGTAACCTTAACTGGAATAAACACATTGTATCTATAGCCACGGCAGCTTCAAAAAGCTTGGATTTCTCTTTCGAGCCAAAAAGTATTTTTCCCCTTCTAATTTATACACTTTATATGTGTCCCAAATCCAACCTCCCTTGGAATATTGTTCTCATATCTGGGGCATGGCGTCCCCCACAACCCTAAGCATTCTTGATTCTATTTAAAAAGTGCTATTCGTCTCATTAATGATCCTTCACTTACAGAAAGGCTTCCCTCTCTTGCACATCGTTGGGCTGTGGGGAATTTATTGCTTTTTTATAGGTACTTCCATGGCTTCTGCTCTGAAGAATTGTCCAGTAGAGTTCCTCCACTTACGGTTCCCAACAGAGAAACTCGTGGTTCCGCGCGTATGCATCCCTATACGGTCCAACTGGACAGGCCCCGAACTTCCCACTTTGTTCGTTCTTTTATCCCTAGAGTTTCTAGGTTGTGGAACCTGCTGCCCGCGGAGGTCTTTCCTTTCCCCCAAATCTTCAAGTATTTAAGTCCCGTGTCAACAAACTCCCTCTTACCTCGCTTAAGACACCCACGGTACGTTAGTATTTAGGCTTTTAGCCTTCGTGGTTTGTCCAGAGATAAAAAAACATACACGTAACATTAAAGACTTTTTTATTTTAAAAATTATGTGTTATAACTTCTAGCAAATAAGGAAAAGATAACAACAAACACTTAATTAAATAACGGTTATATCTAGTCTTACGATGTTTTCTAAAAAAGTTTTTTTTTACCACAATTAGAAAAGACCCTGTATATATATTTAACGATAGCAGGCCTAAACTAAAATTAATTATCCAATTTTATTGTTTTCATAAGTACACCAGCAATGCACCTGAAAAAAAGTATTTGTGATTAGCTGAGGTATTAGCAACTATTTTTCCGGGACTTTAAATCGTATTTTAATTTGTTAAGGTGGGTCCAGACTTGAACATTTTAGCCCGAACGAACTGAGCGCGCAGGAAAAACAGAACGAACAGTCCAAATAAAATATCGTTGTATTCCCGCGAATATACATGATCATAAAAGATCGACTTGTTCTGAAGTATTTGTATATAGTGTAGGTATTTGCTCTTATTTTTTCCACAAAAGAAGAAACGGTATTTCTGATAAAAATAAAAGGAGATAATTGCATGTAGAAGACATGCATTCTGGAGAAAGTACTAGCATTTTCTTTTAACCTGTTCATTACTACACTGCATTATTTCACTAATACTCTCCCAGGCGTCATGCTTTTTTATTTTGTTAAAATACAACTCATGTTTGGGATTCCACAACACAGGGTATTGCTCATAAGTGTCAATTAATTTTAAAGATTGGGCTGAGATTGTATGTATTTTGATATGACCATGCCGAAAAATGTTTTTCAATTATTTACACGAAAACCGTTTATTAAATAAAAAAGGGCAAGAGTATATTTTCCAAATAAAGAAGAATTCAAATTTTTCTTTTTAGAAACATACAATACGTACAATATGTTTTTATAATATTTACGGTAAATCCCCACGGACGACACTACTCAAAATTCATTTATTTCTAAAATGTCCTTTAATAAAGTCCCTTAATTCCTAAAAAATGTTTTTTTTTTTAGTTTTAACACCTGTATTTTTAAAAGTAAGACGGTTAGACATACCGGGTGTCTCTAGCAGGTGGCTTAACTTTTTAATTTTTTTATACTGCTTAAGCAATAGGGTTTGGTACATCGGCAAATAATGTTATAAACAATCAAGCAGTATTATTCACCTATGTTTACATGCCGGCATTTAGTTAGACTGTCTCTTTTCCTTACATTGCCGATCTGTTATGTTATTTAGCTCAACCGGTTTATGTATTAAAATAAAATTTGGTACATGGTTATAACACCTAGATGTGCATTGTTTCACGTACTATTTACTTATTTTTATCACCTTTTGTTTAGCCATAAGTAACCTTATTTATATTGAAAAACACGGTTTATTTTTACTTAATTGAATAGCAAATTACCTTCCGAGTACAATGACACTTCATGTTTTACTTTTTGATATCTAACCCAAAAACATTTTAAATTTAAAATTTTTAGTTTAAAGCGCCATAAAGCGATTAAATGACAAATTTTGGATCAAGTAGTAACGAGAAAATAGATATGACTGTCTTTTGTAGTTCATAGAACTCGATAAAAGTTTAATTTAACACATAGTATTATTGGTCATGAGTATTTTTTTTCTAAATTTATCAAGTGTGGCTTAGAATATTAGAAAAAAAATGCATGTTTTTTTACCGACAATTTAATACCAACTATCAACATTTTAGTTATAAGTGTCTCCCAAAAATTCGCATTAACTATTTTTTTCTAATAGCATTAATCAGCACATCATACATAGGCGCAATTTGCTGAAGTATGAGGCAAGCTTCGAGACTTTGCAGAAAAATTAGGAAAAGATAAAGGGATTTATTTGTCATTACTGCCACAAAAATTACCTACAGTTAGGTAAAAGTGGCACTATTGACATAAAAATCGCTTTCTCTTATCGCTTGTAGGTTTTAGTCACATAAGCTTCGGCTTGGATACTGGAAATTTTTGGGGGCTAATTTTGTCTAATTTTCTTTTGGAGGGGCTAAGCCCCCTTAGCCCCCCAAATTGCGCCTATGACATCAAATTATTTTTTTGTTTAATTCTCGTTAGCTTATTAAACTAGAAAAAGACCATATTTAATGGTATATCCAATAATCACCTATTGTATTTTACAAGCCACCTTACTTTTTTATACCTACTGTCGACAACGGGCTAGTTGATGCTGTTAGAGAAAAAATAGGGATTTTTATGATTAACTCTAAGCTAAAATATTAATTGCGTGGTATCAAATTGTTGGTAGAAAATATTTTTTAGATATCGCAGTAAGGCACCCTTACGACTAAAGCGGCAAGATATACCAAGGGGCCAGTTTCAAGCTTGTGGAGTCTGATTAAACAGACCGGCTTGGATAGCGTGCTTCTAACCTATGGACGGAGGACACACAATGAACCTGAGCAGGTTGCAGTGTTAGAGGATATGCAATCCACCTCCTAATCTAATCTAAGGCACCCCTTGATCCATTTTTAAAAATTGTCTTAAGACCATAATTACTTTTGCATAGGGTAGGGCGGGGCTAGTTGAGCAATTTTTTACTTGATTGGTTGTAGCTCCTCAAAAATAAGTCTTAATGGCCTATAAAGCATATTGATGGATTAGCAATTTATCCCTTATTAATAGTGTCCTTAGTAATTTCTTTCTAATAAGTCGATTTTAGGAGCTACATGTATTTTAATGTAGATAGTCAAGTATGCCCAACGTACCCCATAGGTGAGGTAAGTTGAGCAAGGGTATGGGGCCAGTGGAGCACTTAGAAAGTATAGTCAAATCATGGCTTGAATGTTAGATACGTTAACAATAAAAATACATTTTGACAATTTGCTTTTTATATTTATAATCTCATAGTGACAAAACAACAAATCTCATTAATAAAACAGCAACGTGCCTAGCTTGAACTATTGAATTTAATACCTATCAATTCATCTTCGTTTTTTAAACTTTTAGGCAGTTTTATTTTGCTTCTCTTGTAATGCCTTCTGTATCTGTTAAAATTGCAGCTTTTCTCTATCTTCTGTTTGATTTGGCTCCTTTTCTTGGGTATGGTCAAACTATTTTCAGAGAAAATTTATAAGTTAGATAGGTCAGGTCGTTTGTTTGTTGTTTGTACAAAGTTCGGGTTGCAGCCTCTTTTAAATCCTGAGGAGACTCTAGTAGTCTTACTGTTATAAGTCCGTATCCCAAAAATAATAAAAAAAACATTTCATACTTAAAACCGTGGGGTTAGTTGGGCAACTGTAGCTCAACTAACCCCAACCTGAAATTTTAAAGGAAAAGTAAATTTATTAGAAAACCGGTTAGAATTATATCCAAAATCTTTATACATAATTAAACTGCAATAAATTTACTTAAGATTACCACTTACCTGATTGAAAACGGAATACATTTAACTATCACAGATAAAATTTTCCGGCTTGCAATTATTTTACTTTGTAATCACAAAATAAACAATGCGCACGGATACTTTTCTCGATCGCCGCGTCACCACTAGTGGTCGCACAATGAGTTCCCCTCGCGCAACCCCTTCTTTATGCTATTTGATGCTTTCGCGTGCGGTCGGTAGATTTTGAGATATTTTGATTGCCCAATTTACCTCTATGCTCAACTAGCCCCGCCCTACCCTACCTTAAATGAGCCTCTAGTGGCAAGAAAAACAAAAGACTGTCACATCCAATTTTTTTTTTTGACTACTTGATCTAGCATTTGCCGTCTATCAGATTCATGGCATCCTAGATTTAAAAATAATTAGAAGTTAGACGTCAAAAAGTAGTAAATGAAGTGTCATTATACTCGAAATGTTATATTCTATTCAAAGTAATAAAAATATACCGGGTGTCCCATTTACAATAGAAAATACGCGGTTAAGCCGAAAATAACAAAAAACAACTGAATACTTAAAACAATGCATATTTACGTGACATACTTACGTAGCCAAACCGGTCGGGGGCAACATAGAACCTCCTACTTTTTAAACACAAGTAAAAAATAATTTAGGGATAACAAAAAATAAACAGGGTGTCCAGTAACCCAAACCAACAAACTTAAGGAAGTGATTCTACGATGAAAAATTAAAAAAAAAAACCTTCATATGGATATATGTGCCCTAAATGCTTAGTTTTTGAACTACGGGCTGTTAGAAAATTTTAAAAATATTGTTTTTTTTAAACTAACTTTTATACCAATTTAAACATTTTTAAATAATTTTGGAAGACATCTTCTATGCATTGTTATAAATACATGTTTTGATATACAAAGAAAATGATTTTTTTCTTACCAGTGTCGCCCTTAAGGGGTTAGGGGTAAATATTTTTTAAGTAAAAATGGTATGCCACTACATTTTCCTAAAATAAAAATTATTTTTAACACTAATTTAGTTTAGAACAAACTTGATCTTATGACGTTCTGTGTTTGATGTACGGTTTTTGCATAAAAAAATAAAAACCATTTTATGGCATGGTCATTTCGTATTGCTAATACCAACTTCTACAGTGAAAAATAACCTATTTATTCTTTAATAAGAAAGGGATTGAACATCTACAGTGAAAAATAACCTATTTATTCATTAATAAGATAGGGATTGAACATGCCGAGAAATGGTTTTTATTTATTTACGCGAAAACGTACATTAAAGAAACAAAATTTAAGAAATCAGATTTGTTTTAAACTAAACAAGGATTTAAAAATAATTTTAATTTTAGAAAAATAAAGTGTCGTATCATATTTTTTTACTAAAAATATTCACTCCAAACCCGTTATGGGCGACCCTGGTAAAAAAAAATTCTTGTATATCAAAAAATGTATTTTTGATGCATAGAAGAGGTCTTTATTTTTTTTGCATAAAAAATTGGTAATAAAGTTATTATTAAAAAAATACCGTAGTTTTGAAAATTATAATTTTTAAATTTTGCACTCTTTCTGCATGTTATGGTCTTCATATAAACAGCACCCAAATCAGCCTGGTGTAATCCAATGGTTACCATGACAACTATCTTAGCCGCGACACTTTAAGGTAGTTGTCGTTGTAACCCCCTCCTAACTTTTGACTTGTTTGGTATTGGTATTGATGACTTTACTGCGTGCGTCATAAAAAAAAATCTATACTTTTGTCCTACCCTGTATATTATCGACCAATATTACCATAAAATAAATCATTAAAAGAGCTTTAAGAAAATACCACATTAAGTGTATCTAACTTTATTAGATTCTGGAAATATGGCCATCTAAATGAGGTATTTAAGTAATTTTCAAAGTATCGCCATTTTGTAGTAGGTAAAAGTATTGACTTTATGTTCTGGGGTTATAAAGTAGTCGTCAGGAGCTTCAAAATGATGTGCTTTAATACCCCCTTTCCATTTTTTTTTCAAAATATCGCCCAGCTGTCGGTTTAACATTTATAACTGTCGTTTCTTGTCTTAAATTTGATTTATGTTGTCTTACTAAAATCCTCAAATTTTTATGAAAAAATACCAAGCAATTCAAAAGTTAGGAGGGGTGGTCCTAAATTTAGACAAGTACTGTATATATATTACTTTTGCAAATACAAATTCTAGTACAAAATTAATTATGCAGCTGCTTAAGGTTAACAAACTTGACTGCATAAAAATAATAACTCAAACTATAATATCATCTAATATTTAAGAAAAGAAAAAAACTAAAAACAATTCCTATTTTTCCCTGACAAGATACACATTATTTGGTTTATATAAAAATAATAATAAATATAATATAAAGTACCACTACCATAAATGTTTAAAATTATCTTGGTTTTCTGCAATAAAATTAATTAAAATAACCTAATCCTAATTTTAATATTTTACAATTTTTGCCCACTGCAAAACAAAAACAGTCAAAAGACGATGAAGAGCTCTTTCCATTTAAACATTTTTAATCACTTTAAAAATATTTGTTTGTAAGCAAGGATTGAGTTTATTTTTTTTTAATTTTTCGTATATGTTTAGTCCTTGTTGTAATATCCAGGTTTTAATTAGTTTTTTTTTACGTTTTTCAATAAATTTTTGTTCTCTTATTTCTTTGGGTAATTTGTTGTTAAGTTTTAAAGACCATATCCTACCGGAAAAGGTGCAAAGATTTTTGAAAAAAATATCTATGAATGCAAAATGGTCAAATCGCTAACTCTACAATGATTGTACAAAATGTGAGAATTCCATTAAAAAAAATCATGTGAAAAAAAGTTGGGCCTAACTGTTCATTTTTAATTGTCCAAATGAATATAACTTAATAATATATTAACTTGTAAAAAAAATATAAAGTCGTTTTTGGTTAAAAATAGTCAAAAAAATAAATAACATTTTATGTTATACATTTTGCTTCTTAATTGTTTAAACAATTTCTGATCAAAATACAAGCTGGCATCATGTATCATCGTAATCAGATATTCTGAACATGATTCGACAAAAAATCACTGAGAATACCTTTTAGTCTATAAATAAAGTAAATCTAAAATGGTATTTTTTTTTGATTAACTAAATTTCCTAAAGAAATATTTTTATTTTTAGACTAATGACACTATCAAGAGTTTTCCATAATGTTTACAACATCCAAATGGTGCTTCTTTTCTCCCTTATATTTCTGGCTTTGCTTTACTACTTTACTTTTCTTTGGAGAAAAGACATATGTTTATAAAATCTTGGAATTTTCCAGGACCCTTTAATTTTCCAGTAATAGGAAGTGCATATAAGTTAATGGCTCGTCCAGAAAGTAAGTTATTTGTAATAATAAGACAGCCCCACAAAAAAAAAAGTTCATACACAAGAGTCAGATATGTATTTGCATGTATTTTTCGACGCTGAATCAGATTCCCAGCTCAGGAATGGCCCTACAGGCTCTGAAATTCGGTTTCTGGGATAAGGCGGTGTCATTCTGAAGCCTAAGCTGGATTCGTGCTCGATAGGTCTACGGCTAACTGATCTTTTCTGTTTGAGACCGGGAAAATGACCCCTAAGGAAGGTCAGATGTAGCGTGCTACTTAAAGGGGCCCCGTATCACAATGAGTTAGGGGACACCCAAAACAAATTAAAGACCAAAAGAAAAGTCCCCACTTTCCCGTCCTTGCTGGGACCCAAAAATTGAAGAAGAAAACGGTCCCCACTTTCCCGTCCTTGCAGGGGTCCCAAAAAACAGAGTCATTACTTTCCAAACCATTTTTTTTTCTTATTTCTTATTTTTGTTTACACACATTTAGGGGCCCCCATAGCCCGGGGCCCCGTATCATTGATACGGCTGATACGGCGGTAGCTACGCCTCTGAATCACAGCAGTAATATTTTTATGTACTTTTAAATGCACAAAAAGTTTTTGGCTCATCAAAATTCCCAATTTGGGAACAGAAAAATGACCTTGCGCATAAACCTGTTGAGCACAATCCAAGCTACAGAATTTAAAAGTACATAAAAATTTCACTGTTGTGATTACTACTTTAACTGAAACACGATTTTTAGGCGCCTAGGGGGTCATTTACCCGGTCCAAAACTGAAAATTAAAACTTTTGCGCATAGTGTAATGTAAGGTCCAGAATTCAAATGTACATGAAAATATTACTGTTGTGATGGCTAAGTCTGAATCACAATTTCCGGCTTTTAAGAGCTCATTTTTCAGGTCCAAACAGGAAATTTCTAGCCCCCAAAGGGTAATTTCCCCGATCCGAAACATGAAATTTTGGTTAGCCGTAGACCTGTCGAGCACAAATCCGGCTTTGGCTTCAGAATGCACCCTTGACCCCGTCTTATCCTGGAAACCGTATTACAGGGCCTATTGACATTTTTGGCCCGTGGGGCCAATTCAAGACGTGTTGGGTCATTTCTGAGTTCGGAATCAAATTCAGCTACCAAAAATACATGGGAATTCATATATCTGACTCTTGTGTATAAACTTTTTTATGGGGCTATTATATATTATAAAAGTATATTTATGTTAACATTTATACCGGGGTATACACGGTCATGCATCTGTCAAAAAGCCAAACTGTCACATCTGGCTTGGCATGCGACTCGATGTCCGAGTTTGATTTTTAGTGGCGCGCGTCGTGCAAACTTGTGCATGTGTAGGAATCGTCAGTTATCGTTTCAGTTTAGGAACGTCGTTTACGGGGTTATATTGTTGGTTTTGAGTTAACAAAATGGCTCTTTGGCGCCAGGAAGATGTATTGCGTGATTTTATAGACATATACCAAGGTTATCCATGTTTTTGGAAAGTTAAAGTAATGAATACATTTAAAAAAATAAAATAATAAAATTCCTGAATTACGCTTATGTTCAAGTTGATTACACCACCAGCTGCAACAACTGACGCTGATCTGACAGGTACATCTGAATCGTGTGTATCAAAAGCGTCATTTGACATTTGCTTTCATGCAAGTGCGTTTCAGGTTTGCATGACCGTTTATACCCCGGTTATGGTTTTGCTTCCGGCAAATTCATTACAACTTGTTATATAATAAAAGTAAATACATGTAAAATAATAATAAAAACAACTAAACCAGTAAATTAAATAATTTTTCGCGTAAACTGTCTTGAAACATCTTGCGATTTCTTACCAATTTCATGTTGTAGTTAGTAAGTTACATCTGAGTTTTTATTATTTTACCTCCCTTCCCCCACCAGCACCCACAAACAGAATCCAAAATCAATATGTATCTATGATTTGGGGAAAAACATTAAATTAAAAACAAAATAGTTAGTCCCAAAGGTAATGTGAACCCTTCGAGTAACGTTGGGCGTGTAAGGCTAGGAATTTGTATAGTGATGAGTCATAGCATGCTAAGTACGACAATTATTACCTGGCAAGCATCAGCCCTGCACATCGATCACCCTGTATATTTTTGAAAGTTAAAAAAATTAAATAGAAAAACTTGGAGCTGTAAGCTTAAAATTTTTCTAGGATTTAGTTTATTCATAGTAAGGTTTGAAAAAAATTGACAGGCGTTTTCGATGAGCACAAGTATCTGCCAGGCGAACTGAAAGGTGTGGCTGATTGAGATGACCATATTTCCAAAACTAATAAAGTAAGCTGTACCAATGTGGTGTTTTCTTAAAGTTCTTTTAAAGATCTTTTTAACGGTGATACTGGTGATAATATACAGGGTGAAAAAAAACTAATGAGACACCGCAGGGTAGGAGAGCTAGCCTACTCAGTGGAAAAGAGTGGATAAAACTGGTATCACTCTTTGTAAGAGTGAATTGAGACAACACAAAAGTAAAGTACCCGTAGAGAGCCCACGTTTGTCAGTGGAAATGGTAGGCGGGGTTTAAATCCTACTGGTCTACTTTGAATTTAAACTAATGGGATTGGGTAGAGAGTTTAGGGAGAGATAAGAACTATTTCACATTCTTTAGAATTCGTGCATCTGCAACTTAAAGACAGTGTCGTCACATATTCATTTTTAATATTTATGAATATATGATTTAAGGGTCCTAATTTAGATTTTTAATAAATGTTTTTATGTATTGTGTTAAGTAAAATAGTTCGCTTTTTAAGTTTGTATTTATCATTAGACCATTTTTTTATTTGCCAATAAACTGGCACTTGGGCCGCCATGTGATATTTGTGATAAAGATACGGAAGATTTAGATAATTATTTCTAGTTTTTATTGTGCACTTAATAAATATTAAATACGAATAACTTAAATACTATGTAATAAAAATATGTACGTTTTCTATATATGGTGACCAGGAACAGGTGTATGCTGAAATGAAGGCACAATATTAAAGAGATCAAAATTGAAAAAGGACATTATTTTTATTCAATCTTTGGGAAGTACCTTTTTTGCGCTATATTTTTTTTAAGGAGCGCAAAATTTATTGTTTGCCACACTAAAAAATGTCCTTGATCCGGCACTGAAAATAAAACAACACAATAATCAATTTTTACCAAATTTAGTGTAATTATTGGTTAAGCGAATATTTTTATTTGTAGATTGTAAAAACCATATAGTCCCTGGGCCAGTAATAAAATGGAATTTATGATAATAACGCTTTTAAAACATTTTAAGAGGGGTTTCTTTTGACGACTCCTGCACGAATATTTATAACGCCAAATATGGAAGCGGCGCTTTAACCCAGCCTGTCAATGTCAATTGTTTCGGGTGTCGGACTAAGCAAACGCGTTACTTTTTTGTCAGACCAGTTTACCACAACGCAATTGCAATGCAATGCAATTTTTAAACATTGTGCCAAAAATCAAGGTATCCCTAAAACATGTCCATGGGTCTTATGGTTTCGTGACTATAACAATTACGATTTTTGGCACAATGTTTAAAAACTGCTTGTGAAACTTTGTGGCAAACTTGTTCGACAAAAAGTGACGATTTCCCAGTCCGACACCTGAGACATTTGACATTGACAGGCTGGATTAAAGCGCCGCTTTCATTTATGGCGGTTTGAATATTCGTGGTGGACTCGTCAAAAGAAACCCCTTAAATGGTTTTAAAAGGGTTATTATCATGAAGTCAATTTCATTACTGGCCCAGGGACTAATAGGCGTTTCTCAACACAACGAAACCAAAATTGATAAAAGAATGATTTAAAACATCATAGCCATATTGGTACAGGTAAATGCACTCAATATCTTTTTTTAAACATAGCGAAAACTGAAATATCTAGATATGTTTATGGGTAATTATTAGCTGCCTTTATTCGATATTACTGGTCACCCGGTAAAACGTAAAAAAAAATACATAATTTTTTTAAAATATTTTTATTTTTTTATTAGATTATTAATTGTTATTTCTTATTTTACATAAATATAACAGGTTGTTATTATTATTTAATTTAACATAATTGCTCTATTAAACTTTTATCCCGCCAACCATGCTTAACAAAAAAGCCGCTTTGGAAATGCTTAAAATTCGGTTTTTTGCTGTCTCAATTGAGATTATATAAACTTTACCAATATAATTGTTGATATTTAAATTTTCTAGGTACCAATTATTTTATAAACGGATTTCTTGTTGTAAATCCAACGTTGTTCTAAAAATCATGGATACATATTGATTTTGAGTACTGTAAATAAGTTACCCACTTAAACAATTCTTATGTTTTAGATATCATTAGAAATATTCAAAAATTGCAAGCTGAATACCCAGAAGGTTTTAAATTTTGGTTTGGACAAACAAAACTTCATTTACTTATTGCATAAACCTGAACAAATACAAAAAGTTTTGGGAGGTACAAAGTTCCTTAAAAAAGATTCTCTTTACAAACATATTTCAAATGAAATCGGAGATGGAATTTTGACCTCGTTGCGTAAGTAACATATAACTAGTGCCATAGGAAGCACAAAATTATTAAAGTCCTCGCGTTTACTAAAGAGGCCACCGACGTCATCATTATCTACGCGAAATCTTCTGCAACTCTCTTTCAATCGCGGTTTCGAGATCTTCCTATTGTTACCTAGGAAGTAGACATTTTAAAGTTTTGATTTAAAAAACAAATAACATTTTAAATACGGGATAAGGGAATTAAAGGAGATTTTGCGCAGAAAATGATGACGTCGGAGGCCTCTTTACTTAACGCGCGGACCCTACAATATGCAGATACGAAAGAGCGCCAAAATACGCTTACTCGTTTCTGTGACCTTAAAAAAGAATAAATAGATAAGCTGCACCAATACATGGATAGTGCTATTTTTGATTTGTGAAAAGTTATACTGCACCAATGCGCTAATAAAAGATATTATATTTTTATAGTTATTAATTATGCATATATTTTTTATATTGGAAAGCGGAACAAAAGAATAATACACCAATTGGGATAAATATTTATTTATTAAAAAAATGGAATATTTAACAAATTTTTTATATTTCGGTTTGTTTTGTTACATTTTTTAAAAGTATTTAGTGTGGTCCATTAGGTATGTAGCAAATAAAAACTTTTTAAATACAATTTATCAAAAAAAAATATATATTTTTTATAAACGTTGGTGCATGATCCGAAACTGTATTAGCAGTAGTTAGTTCTATAAAAAGTTAAATGATACACAGAGTATTTCAAAAAGTCAAAACCTGCCTAAAATTAGAATACTGTCATTTTTTAAAATACAACAAAATAATAATTTAGTTATCAAACGTATTGAAATTTTTAAAATTTTTTGAAAAATTTTGAATTTACCCTGTATGATACAAATTTTTATTTTTTAATTTAATTTGTTTTTTAAGCAGTTTCAACCAACTATCTTTTAAACAAATTTAATCAAATCAAAGGAAATTTGTAAAATTTAACTGAATTTTTATTTTTTTACCTAACCGCTAACTGTAAGTTTGTTGCAAGGATATTTAATACTGGCCTAAAATTATACAAATATACTTTTATTAAAGCAAATATACTATAAATAATAAAATGCCTATAACACTTCCTTATTTACCTTGTAAAATTATTGTTTTAATCTTAATGAAAGCGTAGAAAAGATAACTCAAATATAAATAAACAAATCTTAAATAGGAGACCATAACTTGGTATTTAAGCATAACCTTTTATTTCTAAATAACTTTTCAACAGTTTGTTATATTTTTTAAATAAGGCACTTTACTCTTAAGCAGTTTTCAATCTTTTGACTTACCTCGTACACCATTAAACTTTTATTTAAATTAACTGCTGAAAGTTTAAGAACAGGCACTAACTTTTATAAAATATCATTTTTTGAGAAATTGCAAATAAAAAGTTTTTTACTTGTTGCATACTTAATGGGCCACACTGTATAAAGTTCTATGGGTAAATTTTAAAGTATACATTTTTAGCCATAAAAAATAATTTAGTAACGTACTAAAGCGGAAACTTTTTGACATAGATGTTTAAACACTTCCGCTTTCATTTTATTAAACAGGTTTAACAAAAATCCTTTTAATAGAAATTTTTTAAATATTGGTATAAATTTTGTTTTCAGTCTAAAATTAAAATACAGAAATATTTTTTGGAGTAATTTTAAACTAGCACAAATTTTGTTATATTTTCAAGTGTTTAACCTAGGATACATACAGGGTGGAATTTAATTAATGAATTAAAATACAGGATATGCTTCCTTAGCCCATTTAGGAAAGAATAGTTTATATTAACATATATGTCCTAAACCTCATAACTTTTAAGCTACAGTTAAAGTTTTAAGAAAAAATCGTATTCTTATCATAACTTTAAAACTGTTCGAGATATTTTAATGAAATTTGGCACGAACCTACCCAAAGCCTATATTTTTTTAATGTAGAGGATTTTTAAATTGTTCTACCAGTGATGTCCGTACGTAATAAATTCTTAAGATTAAAAAAATAAAATAAAAATTATGGTACGCCATTGCTTTTTCCAAAATATATATTTTTTTAATTCTTAGGTACTTGGCAACAAATTTGAACCCTTGCCTTTTTTCTTCAGATGCACCGTTTTTGCATAAAAACTAAAAATAGGGCACTAGCCTACTGGTTTCAAATAATTTTGCAATACCTAACATGCATCAAAAACGGTTTTTTATATTTTTACGCGAAAACGGTGCATCGGACAAAAAAAGATCAAGATGTTAAGTTTATTTAAAAATAAATAGAAATTTTAATAATATTTTTTTTTGGAAAACCAATGGCGTACCATATATTTTTTTAAAATCTTTAGTATACATCCTGTACAGATGCCACTGGTAGAAATAATTAAAAATCTTCCACAATAAAAATTTACAGTTTTAAAGTTAGGATAGAAATACGATTTTTTTCTTTAAACTTTAAGACCCTGTAGCTCAAAAGTTAAGAGGTTTAGGACATAGTATGCTAATAATTTTTTTTTCTCCATTGGGCTTAGAAATAGTATCCTGTTTTTAAGCCATCAAATAAATTACGCCATAATGTATACGTAATTAAATATGTAAATGAACTCTGCTATTTACAAAATTTTATTGCCTGTTTCTAATTTATTTACATTTTTTAATACAAAACTTTTTAGCTGAAAAATGGAAGAAGCATAGAAAACTTATTATGCCATCTTTTAACCAAAAAGTTCTGGATTCTTTTGTCGATGTGTTTGTAGAAAAAGTTTGACTTTGTCAGAAATTTTACTTGAAAATTGTGAAAAAGAAACTGACACTTTAAAAATTATTTTAGGCTGTTCTTTGGAGGAATTCGTTGGTGAGATTATTTTAGAATATTGTTTAAAAATATTTTATTTAAAAATTGTTTGCATATAAAGGAAAACAAATAATAACCTACATTTGTAAGTAAAATATTTAAAAGAGATTTGCAAAAAAATTCGCACATGAGCAGTTGCAGTTCTACCGGTAATATGTTTGGATACCTAAAGCCGCGTCCAGACTTGAAACACTTCCCCGTGCCGCTCCACGCCGCATACCTCGCCACATAGCGCGCACCCATAGTATAGAGGTAGTTTATGTCGTTTTAAGGGATTGCCGAATGATTAGCCGGTGATTCAGAGCTTGTAGATTTTTTGGGGTCAAAGGAGAGCGCGAACAGGTTGGTCAGTTTGGACAATACTTTCCCCGAATATCATGCCTATCCCAGCCACCGAAAACGTACGTCAAACGCATAGCGTCGATGTTTCCCGAACCCGACTTCATGGGTGTCTGCGAGTGCAGCGGCATTCATAAAATGTCAATTAATGTTGGATTCACCAGCAGGCTGAGTAGGCTAAAGCCTAGAGCGACAAATTTTAGGGGGCCGCCAATTTACTTTATAAGTTGTGTATTTCGATTTAGAAATAAAAATAATTACAAAATGATTTATTAGAATAAGGGTTGTTGGTATTCATGTTTTTAGGTGTCCATATAAAATAGTGAAGTAGGGTTTAGAGGCAGCAAAAATTTATAGCCTACGGGCGACAAATATGTAAATTCGCCACTGGTAATAATGGTTAAAGGTAAATTGTTGTAAACAAAACAATACAAAAAAATATTTTTAATACCTATTTATAAAAGTGTGAAGTTCATTATTAAATATTGTTTATAATATTAGGTAGAGTTAAATAAATAAATACATTTTTATTTTTGTTTTAATAGGTAGGTTTTAAAAAATAAACAAGGGCAAATTAAGCTTTCGTTAATATAGGTAAAAAAATTTATTATGTAGAAGTTTGTCTATTAAAATTAACATCAAAAATGTATTCATAAGTTTTACTTACATATCTATAGACAAGATATACGAATGAATTTAACTTTTGTCAATAGTTAAAAAATATTAAAATACTTTTTCGTATTATTTTGTTTACAACCACTAACCTCAAACTACCCTTATTGACTTTTATAAAGTGACTTTTTATTTAATTGCTTTTGCTTTATACGCGAAGTCAGGTTCGGTGTACATCGGCGCTATTCGATATAGGTACGATTTCATTGGCTTTTATTTTCTTTGATCTGACGACAAAAAACCTACAAGCTGTGGATTTCAGTAACCTATTTGCAAAAAAACTGAGCGCAAACAAGTATGTTTTACTGTCCACACCGTCTTGGTGTGAATCATGGCCGGGCGCCGACGTTATTCGGCACGAAGCGCTGTTGCAGCCTGGACGGAAATTTTGAATTAAACTGGCCATTTCTGGTACTAAACGAGGCGCGGATCGCGGCGTGGAGGGGCAAGGCAAATTGTTGCAAGTCTAGATGCACCTTTAGGAAAATTAATTTTCGGCATTTCTTGATATTAAATTTTTGGGTTGCTCAGGTGCACTTCTAGAATGTTCAAATTGTTTAATCTGAAAACTGTGACATGAGATTCACACCAAAAATACAGGGTATTTTACGGTTAGTGTCCTATTAAGAGATCTCGGAAACTACTAAAGATAGAAGATAAAAAGATATAATCCGATTTCAAATGTAGTGATCCGATATTTAGCTACGACATAAACTTGCATTTTTTTAAATGGAAACAATAGTTGGTTATAACATTTTTAAAAGGGCCTTTTTATAGGCTCTTTAAATTTGTGTGTTTTTTAGTTGGCCGCAAAAAAGTGAACTAGCACTGTCTAAAATTTATTTTCTTTTTTGACAGCCTTTTCAATTAATATTTTAACTCTCATATACTTTTAAGACTCAGTTCACGTCACAATATTTATTTATGGTACTAACAAACGTATAAGAGTTAAGTCCATAAAGGAGCAAATTTGGTTTTAAAAGAGATATCATGGGTATAGGCAATAATAGAGAAATTTTCGATGATTTTGGTATAGTAATCTTCCTCTCTTTTTTTAGTTATTATAATTTTAGCACTATTTTAATTATTAGAGTAGTAAATTTAGTATTTGAAATAATTCCTACTGTTTATTAATACTTTTTGGTATTTATTTAAATCAATTTAGTTTGTTTTTAGAGCTAAACACATTTAAAGAACTAATAATGTCTCGTTGGACGTTTAAAAAAATTTAAAAATTAAAACTTAAATAATTTCTTTAAGGGTAAGTGTCTAAAATTATTTATTAAAAAATTATAAAAATGTTTTTTTTTATTCAATAACTAACTAACTAAATAACTAACCAGAACTTAGCTATAGGGGAAAAATATTTTTGGAAAAATTGTTTTTTACAAAATATAGTAAGTATAAGTAGTAAGCCATGATTTTTTTGAAGGAAGAAAAATAATTTAAACTGAGCTCTAAAAACTGTTATAGGTCTTAAAGGGTTAAATTTGGCGCTAGTTTTAAGTAATATTGATTTACAGGGTGTCCAGTAACTTAATTGACAAACTTAAAGGGGTGATTTAACAATGAGAAATGGAAAAAAATAAATTTCATATAAACGTATGTCCTATAAATGTCTCGATATTGTAAAAATAATAGTACTTTACTCTTGAGCAAAATTCACATTTTTTAAAAACCTCCAATGTGTTTGTTACTAAGAAAAACGTTTGTCATATCCTAGATTATTGATTCTCAGTTTTTGGTTAAAATGGTAAGAAAAGCTAGGATGATATTAAATGAAGCATTCCCTAAAACGTCAGTCAGGATAGGACTAACATGTTATATCTTTAAATTTAGTACTGCAAGGCCTATTAAAAAAGTCCTGTAAAAGGACAAAAGGATATTAAAAAATCGTAAGAAAAGTGTGCAGGGTATTCCATTTTTTAATAGGACAATGGATATTTTTTTATAGTATTTTTTAAGAAATTTAAAATAGCCAATAAACGTGTTTTAGCTCGGAAAAATTAAAAATTAAAACTAGAAAACAAGTACATAAAAACAAAAGACTTACGCCAAAAATGTTGCGTTTTTTAATCCATTTTTAATTGTGTGACTAATTCTAAGAGTTTTTTAATAAGAGTACATTCTATACGTCTACCTTCGACTGTTTTAGGTTATTAACGCTTAAAAGTCACATTATTGGCATACCTGGTGCCCACGAAATTACTAGCAAGCCTGTTATTTTCGAGAAAAGTCTTACACGATTTTGAAATTTTGGTCGAATTTATAGTTGAATAGGATGCAGATTTTTAAAAATTCAGCATTTATTTGGTACCTTCGGTTAAACCGGAAGTGCTCTTAACTTTGTTATTTTAAATAGAACACCCTGCAGGGTGAGTTAGAAGTCTGACAAAGCTCATTTACTCCTTATCCATCAAACTTCTTTATATCTTTTGTGTAGGTTTATTCCCAGGCATAAACTTCACCTTGTAAAAATATTTTGATATAGGTTAAATAGGGGTTAATCTTCAAATTTAGGAAATATTGTAGTTTCTCTTCGAAAAATGGAAAATTTAGGACATTTTTCAGATTGCTACCATTTTTCCTATTTTCCTTTTTTTTTTGTTGTTTGTAAACTATTTACCACATTTTTGAGACGCAACCATTGGCCCAGTTCTCATCTGGCGTCTTGTTAAGATTTTATTTTATTAGATTAAAATAATTTCAACCGAGTGCTAATGAACCTTCGTTTATAGATTGAAACCTTTGTATTGTAAGTAACTTAATATTAAATATTTTATTATTTTATTTCCTTTAAAGTAATAATAACTTTTATTATATTGTGTAAGAGCAGAATAGTTCTGCATAATGTATAAAAGTGTTGATTTTCATAAAATGTTAAATAAACTTTTTAATTTTATTCTGAGAAAAGCCAAATAATATTTTGTTTAAATGAAAAATGTCCTCAATTTTTATTTTTCGAAAAGAAACTTCAATATTTCCTAAATTTAAAGATTTGGTCTTATATAAACTAGAACAAAAGGGTTAGACCGTGTTTCCACGGGCCACTTTTGAAGTTAATATGGGCCACAAAAAGTGGTTAGTGTGTGGTCTACTGTCGCCAGATTATAGTATTTTTACTCCTTTTATACAGGCGTTTTGACAACCACAATTAATCTTCTGTCGCCGTCAGTCGCCGATCCCGTCCGCTGACTACAAAACAACCGCAGCGGCTAAAAGAACTACTTTTGTGCTCGGATCGGCTACCATCGAACCATTTTTGTGGCCTATATTCACTTCAAAAAGTGGCCCGTGAAAACACGACCTTAGAAGGTAAAGAGGTATTAATCAAAAATATAAAATACAGGTTGATCCATTTAAAAAACATAACTTTATACCGTCATACTTTTGTGAGCAACCCTGTATACGGAAAAATATTTTTAAAATGTTGTTTATGTCTGGCTATATATCTACGAAAAAAAAATTAAATAAGTTTTATGGATACCTACGAAAAAAAAATTAAAAACGTTTTATGGATAACGAGTAAATGAGTTTTGTTAGACTTCTGACCACTCTGTACATATTTTGTTAAAAATCAATTCTACAGTTAATTCCAAGACAATACATGTAACACATGTTATACCTATCTTAATTAGTTTCAGAGAAAATAGCGGTCAAAAATGTCATGTTAACTGCCATTTTTATCGATTTTTCAAAAAACAAATAATGACAGGAAAGAGCTACTTGGTGGCAGACTTGCCATTTGCCATTTTTGTGGGTTTTTGGGGGTTTTTCTTTATTTTGTTTAAGGAAAAACAATCTGATTTGCCGTGTACCCAAATAAATACCGTCAATTAAATGAGTCCGCCGAATCAATATAAAAATATCTCTACTCTTTGTTAAATTTTTAAAACTTTTAGAAACTGCAATGGGTTTACAATTAGAAGTTCAAGGAAAGGATACAATATATCAAAATGCATTTGATAAGTAAGTAAAGCAAACCTAATCGATAATACAAGCCGTTAGCTGGCTGCCGCCCCGTGTTTATCGATTTATAAGCTTTGACAGATCGAGTTCTACATTTTTAGGTGAAGTTGAGGTGATATAGAGGGATATTTTCTTTGTTAGCTGCTTACAGCAGCTGTAAGCACTTTTATTTTTTGACAAATCAATGACGTCAGTCTTACAGCAGCTCACAGCGGTTGTTAGCGGCGCCGGGAGATGTTTAACCACTGTCTAACAGGATAAAAAAACAGGGAGGGGGAAATATAGCCGAATTTGAGGTTAAAAGTCAAACAAATTGACTAAATGTATACTAATAACAATAACAATAGTATGTGTGGGAAACCATGTGAAGAATTAATTTACCTGCCATTAAAGATATTGCGCATTTTTGTTTTAAAACTGGAGTTGCCATTTTTTAGGTTATATTGTTATTATTTCTTCATGTCATTTGTCATTGGCGGTAAGCGCTTTTATTTTTTCGATTCACGTTATAATGACGTCAGCCGTTAGACAAGCTTGTTAGCAGCTGTAAGACAGAAGAATTAGAAAAATATCCCTTAGGTTACTTGGGGCTAGAAATTATATTCTGGATTTTTGGCTTTCCCATGCGCGCTGTTAAATAAAATGCCACGAAATAATGTGTATTAGTCTCAGGTTCAAGTAAAGAATAAGAGCATATTTTTTCCTTTTGGTATTCCAATTATGATAATTTACCCCGAATACCAAACACTCAAATGTACAGTCGAGCCTCTATAACTCGAAACTCAAGGGACAGCCAATTTACTTCGAGTTAAAGAAATTTTGAGTTATAGAGATTAAAATACACGGCAATTGTAGCAAATAAATTAGCAAAGAACAACAATAAACTTCGACTTAAAAAAATTCGACTTATGTAGGTTTGAGTTATAGAGGTTCGACTGTATTCGAATACCGGCAAAATGTGTTAATTTAAAGGCACTGGCTAAACGACCGGTTTTGCTCAATTTTAAGAAGAAAACCGCCGTCCGGAGGATTTGCATTTACGTAAATGAAACCCGGCGAAAATGTGAATTAATTTGTTATTACCGGCGGTTTTTACTTATTTTATCGGTAGATAGAAAAATACTTATTATTAACCGCCGAAAAATAGTTAAAGTTATTCCAACCTTAATAATTATTTATTTTGCTGTGCCGTAGACGTTTGGTTTTTTGTAGTTTCATTGTTTAATTTGTAGTTTAGTTTATAGCACCCTTTGGAAAAACAAATTAAAGTAGTAGGTATAGCGGGACAGGCAAAATAAACTACTATTTTATTTATCCCAACGTTTCGTGGCTGGATTGCCACTTTATCAATGGCAAAAGGCATTAAAAAACTATTTCGTCACAGGGATCCAATATTTTACAACAACAAAAAACACTTTAAAAAATATTTTCAGACAGGAAAGGTAAAGAAAGAACTTATCAAGACGTCATCGTCAGCATAAAAAGCAGCAATTAAGAAAAAACTTAGTTAGATACCTATCCGGAATTCGAAGTCGAAGCCTGTTGCTTACGTGTCAACACTCGAAACCCTGTAGCTATGGGACAACTTGAAATAGTATTTTAAAGATTAAAAAATAACCGTGTTTATGAATTATATATCTTGTGGGTAACCTTTTTTTCTTTTCCTGAGAATTTTAAAGTTTATTTCACTCTCAATACATGCATACTTTAATTGAATACTTTGGTTTTAGTTCTACGAACAGAATTTTTTTCTTGCCGCTAAAATACCTTTTTAACACGCTTTTATTAACTTGGGTTGTAACTATCTGGCTATGTTTGTAACAGAATCTTTGAGCCTAATTTTAACCAACTTCCAGCTATTCGATTTCTTTGAAACTTTGCACACGTATTAAGGACCCATGACAATGCAATAATCTGCAAACAGTATCCCGTTATCCTGCTTTGGATCGCCAGGAAAAAGAAATTCCATTATATTATAAAAACAAAACATGGGTTGCCATCTGTTGGCAAAATTCTAAACTTTGCTACTCAATGGCGAAAAAATTTTTAGTGGGTTGCCATCTGTTGGCAACATTCCAAACTTTGCTACTCTTGTTCACTAAAAATTTTTTCGCCATTTTGTCAAGAGTAGCAAAGTTAATTGATATAACGAACTAAAAAATGAAAAATAATTAATAGTTTAAAAAAACTAAAAAACACGCTTTTATATGCAACCGAACTAAAAATTAGAAAATAATTTTTCATTAAAAAAATATTGTCATTTCATAGTAAAAAGCGCGGGGTGCTTAATATATTAAATGTTATAATTATTATATTTGCCAATATCTATGATGGAAAAGTTATGAAAAATAGTAAAATGCACCCCACGCTTTTTACTATGAAATGACAATATTTTTTTAATGAAAAATTATTTTCTAATTTTTAGTTCGGTTGCATATAAAAGCGTGTTTTTTAGTTTTTTAAACTATTAATTATTTCCTTTCGTTTCCTAAAAGATGTAAATTTTAGGGCTTAGACAAAATCTTCGTAGGTCTCAAACGTGTCTCCCAGTTTTATTTTTGTTTGTTAATCAATAAAAATAATATTAAATATTTAAACAAATAATTATTAAAGCTTTAACTATTATTTGGCGGTTTTTAATAGTTTTTATTTTAAAAAAACCGCCGGACGGCGGCATCTAACGATAAAATAAGTAAAAACTGCCGGTAATAACAAACTAATTAACAATTTTGGCGGTTATATATACTTAAATAGATGAAACCACTGGGCGGCTATTTTCTTTTTATAATTAAGCAAAGCCGCCGGCGGTCGTTTAGCCTATGCCTAGTTTAGAAAGGTACCTACCAACCTTAATATGTCAGCGTATGCAATTTAACCCATCTTTTTAATGCTTAGTTATGTAAATTAAGGATGTATTTTTAAAATCTTTTAACTTAAAATTTAAGTTTTGACAATGATGTCGGTGATAAAAATATTACGATTTGCCTTATACAAATTTTTAAATATTTTTAGAATGATGAAAATGGCTTTTATTCGTATTTTTCATCTTTGGAACCACATCGACTTTATTTGGAAATTTTGGGATATGAAAAATAATGAAAAAGAACCTCCAAACGTTTAATGGTTTGACAGATAGTGTAAGTAAAGCTTATTTACAGTAATAGTTAGGGATCCCTCAAACATTGTTTCAAGTCATTAGTGACAAGCTCATTTTCGTGAGTTGCTTCATTTTGACGAGACGACCAATTTTTTCCTTACAACAATTTTTGTTGGTGGTGGCATATAGGTGTAGCAAAGATTAAATATGTTAATTTGAAGAATTTCAAATTTAATCATAAAAAATTCAGCTGGTTAGTAGTTATTTTTCGGTTAATTTATATAATTATTAACAGAGAAAATCATTTCTAATAAATTTTTGATATCTGTCAAATCAACACATTGAATTCCTGCTACCCCTGTAAGCTACCATCAACGAAAATTGTTGTAAGGAAAAAATTAGGCGTCCTGTCAAAATAAAGCTACTCTCAAAAACTTAGCTTGTTAGTAATGTCTTGGAAAAATGGTCCAGGGATCCCTAACCATATGTTTAAATAAATAAATGGGTCTTTTTCTTAGTTGAGGCTCATGGCTTGTCTAACTGAGGGAGCTCAATACACAAAATATACATGCGATTACGGTAAATAAAAGGATTGTTTTAAAAGAGAAGCAAAACATTTTAAAATCTATACTTGGATCCCATTAAATAAAAAAAACATCAAACCATAGTTTTTTTCACCTTTTCGGGGTCATCCCACCCAGGTCCGACGACCGCCCCTCTAGGTGGTGCACTGCAGCCTGAAGGCTTATTGTACCTTGACCCCTACTCCTTCTCATTCACACACTATTCATTCCATAACTTGGATGGTTGTTGCTCGGTCCGCATCCCCGAGCAGAACACCGTGTGCCGTTGCCCAAAACACCGCCGTTGCCGGACACCCATTCAAATTATGGGCGCGCATTTCACTGCTTAACTCCGGAGATCGACGCTTGCCGATACAACCGAAGCAGCCACAAGCGCGCATCAAACCATAGTTACTTACTAGGTACTTTTTTCGTATACGGCCATTTAAGTATTACGTAAGCAAATTTATTACAATTAATATCCCCCTTCCCCTATGTCATCAAAAGTAAGGAAAATAAACAAATTTATATGCATTTTTTTATTTCGTCTTTTTACTGTTTTATAAGCAGCAGTTATAATCCTAGAAATAAGAAAATAGGCTTAGGATAGGGGACTTTAACGCAAAAAATATTGATATAAACAAACTTTACTCGCCGTATTTAACAAAGAGCAAGGTACAAATATTACAATATTAATTAATATTACGAACATAACATAGGTTCTTAACATTTTTGATTTGTATATTAATATTTACATCAAGCCATTCAAATACAGAAATACAAAAAAAATAATATAGTTTGTTATTGTGACTAGTCGACAGAGTCAATCATAAGAAATAAATCTCTTTTATGAAGTCAGTGTTTCCATCTCGCAAAGTAAATATCCCTAGAGATGCCTTAAGCAATCGCTGGCAAAACGTCGGTAAACGATTTCAATTTGACGCGGTCCAAACTCAAGAACCAAGATTCCTCAGTTCTAGTACCTATACCTCAAATGGTTTACGAATTTTCCTTTAAAAAATTATAGTAGATTGGATTTATTGTTAGTCACTAATCGCAATTATTCTTTAATTTTCTTAAAATATCAAATTACTTGTAGGACTTTGCTTGAAATTTTAATTTACGCCACACTTCGTTTACTAACTACATTTTGTCCTTTTGCATTTGCATAAGATTTTTTAAAACTTTCAAAAAAATTTGGTGTAACTTGGAATTTATCTATTTGAAACTACATTTCGACATTTTGCGCCCTAATTCCCATACTCGATTCTAAGCGAGTACCTAAATGTGTGGAAATTACCAAAAATGTGTATGGTTTTGAAGCATGGGCGCAGTTAGGAGTACTCAAGCCGCTTAACCACTGGTTAGTTCTGGTTAGTTTTATCACTGGTTAAGCCGAGTGTCAAAACTATCAAAATAAAGCCACCCTATTGGTTTAATTTGAGAATTTTGACACTCTGCTTACCCAGCGGCGGACTAGTCTTAAATGCGCCCCATTGTGTGGGTAGGTTGCCATATGTGTAAACCAGTAAAAAGTTGCTGCTGTAATCCCTGTAATCCCAATCTAGACCCCCATCCCCCATGTCCTCAAAAATAGGCAAAACCAAAACCCCCGCCCCCACGAGATTAATAGCAAGCCTGTTATTTTCTTGATAGTAGGAGAGCTAGCAAACCCTTTTAGTAACGTTATGTCTTTAGGCTAAAAATTTGTATAGTTATAAGTATGCTAAGTACGACAACCATCATCTAGCAAGCATCAGCCCTGCAGATCATTAACCTGTATATTTTTGAAAGTGTAAAAAAATAAGAAAACAGCTTGTCGATGTACGCTTGAAATTTGTAAAAATTTTGTTCATTCATAGCATAGTCTGAAATAGCTATTTACGTTACTAGACCGGAAAATGGTATTTTACGGGTCGACGAAAACATTTACAGGGCGAGCCGTAGGCGAGTCCTGTAGTTTTGAGGAGACCCGTAAAAATTATTTCCGGTCGAGTATCGTACATAATTTTTTTAATTGACCGGAAAAAAAACTGTGTAAATTTTTAGTGTTATATTTAAACGACAATAAGGACGCTGCTTCAATTATTTCATCTGGATTTTCCATGTCCGACTCCATTTTGGCAAAATGATGCTTTCTTTACTTTACAATATCTTGAACTGTCAAATAGTAACAATTGAACTCTGACAATTTTTGTCATGGCTAACAGGATTTTTTGATATCAGGGACCGGAAAGTAAATGAGAGACCGGAAAGTAAACTAGGGACCGGAAAGTAAATTAGTCCTGTAAAATAGCATTTTCCGCTTAAAAATTCAGTGGAAAATTCAATTTTCCGGTCAATTAAAAAAAAAATTACAGGCGTTTTTGATGAGCACAAGTACCTGCCAAGGTAACCAAAAAGTGTGTTATATACAGGATGGTCCCTAAAAATATACCGAAATTCCACCAAAGGATTGCGCCGTTAAAATATTGCCATTTAACTAAACTTACCCTGAAATTAAAGTTTATATTAACTGAGATACAGGGTGTTAAGGTTTTAAAAATATTTTTAAATTTTTTCGATAATATTTAATACGTTTAAAATATTGTAATAAAACTTGGTATCTGGGAGTTCCTCTGACATCAGCTATTCATATCTGATGTTAATTTTTAGGTGTTAACTAAAGCACGCTACCTACACTATTTTGAATTCCTGTAAAACGTAACAACTTTTTGTGCTTCCCTGCATGTACTATTTGAGTAAAATATTAAACTCTTCAATGCTTTTTTCACAAAAAGATATAATTTGAAAAAATCGCTCCGAGCAACCGTTTCCTAGATATTCGCCATTGCGTTATTTACTGCAACTTAAAAACGCCTTAAAAATCACCGTACCTATTACCCAAAACTACAACTATCCCATCATAAACGAATGATTTAATGTGCTATTTATCCAAATACCTTTTTGTTGCACTAAACCACTTAAATTCAAATATCTTGGAAACGGTGGCTCAAAGCCATTTTTACAAAGTGTAACTTCCGTGTGTAGAAAATTATGCTGGTCAACACAAATGGTACGTAGAGAGTAGCACAAAAAGTAGGTGGCGTCCTTTAGTTAACATCTGATATGAATAGCTCATGTCAGAAAACTCATAGATACCGAGTTTTATAACTGTATTTACAACGTATTAAAAATTATCAAAAAAGATTACAAATATTTTTTAAAACTTCACACCCTGTATCTCAGTTAATATCAACTTTTGTACTAAGGTAAGTTGGTTTAGTTAAATCGCAATAGTTTACCGTCGCAATTCTTTAGTTGAATTTTGGCCCATTTTTTCGGGACCACCCTGTATACAGGGTGATCATTTATAAGTCAGCACTATTGCTAACTTTTTATTATTAAAGATACGAAGTTGGTTAAATTAGTAAACTTGTATTATATTTTTATTTATTCAAAAAATATACTTTTTTAATGAAACACCCTGTATATTATATCATTATTTTAAAGATCTACGAAAGAGCTTTAGGAAAATCTTCTTTTGATAGGTCTATCTTTTACTGTTTTGGAAATATGCCCATTTAAATCTAAAAAAGTAGATATGTCCATCTTTATCTTCGACACTAAACTTAGTGCTTATAGCTTAAAGCCGTAGCGATAATAAATATTTACTATAATTCAGATGGTATTTTCTTAAAGCTCTTTAAAATATCTATTTATAAGTGATGCAATATACAGGGTGTTTATTTAAAAATGCAAGTTTACTACTAAATTTCTGGGGATGGCCATATCTCCGAAACTATTAAAAATTGATTATACCATATGAGGACTTTTTTAAAGCTCGTTATTAGATCTTTTGAATACTGATATAATATACATGGTGTTTTATTTAAAAAAGTATATTTTTTGTGATAAATCTAAAACCCGATGTTCAATTGTTTTTGTTGGCAGCACGTTAATCAGCGAAAAAATATTACAACCTTACTTTTAGCCGATTTCGTATTTTCAATAATAAAGAAGTTATCAATAGTGCCGACCTAAAAGGATCACCCTATATAACACACTTTCGGTTAGCCTGGTACGCCTGTCATTTTTTTTCAGGCATCACTATAAATGCTTAATGCTTACAGGTTACAGCCACAAGTTCTTTTTTTTTAATTTTTCCATACTTTCAAAAATATACAGGTTAATGACGTGCAGGGCTCATTACTTTACAAATGTTTAGCCTTACAGACATAACGTTACTCTTTGTTCGACCTCCGAACAGTGCGAACGACATTCGGTATGGCGGTTAGAGGAGATGTACGGGCGCTTTTATCTCCAGGGGTCGAGTAAAGATTCAAGCTAAATTGACGGCATCTTTTTTCTGGAGCAAAGCGCTGTGAGCGAAGATTCCTATAAACTGATGGTATCCTGTTTGGAAGTAAACACGAGGTGTTTCTAAAATGGCGGAATGGATGGGCGTGCCTCGGGAAATGTCAGTAGTGACAGTGAGGGTTATACGTAATACCAGTAACAGCTCTTGGTTTGACATCTGTCTTTTTATGCAGCGCATCGATTTATAGATTTTTTTTTAATTCCTGGGAGCTACGAGCTTGATTTCCCAGATTTTTTACCTGGAAAGCATAGTCCGAAAGAGGGAAAGCTGGCGAAAAACCTGAAGGGACCGAAACCAAGAACAAAAAATAGAATAGAATAGGCATAACGTTACTCTAAGGGTTTACCAGCTCTGGGACTATGATAAGAGTTACACGATATTGAATTATAAGATATATGGTTGGATAAGATGCAAATTTCTAATGTTTCAGATTTTATGGGGCATACTCGGTTTAACCCTAAGTGCTCTTAACTTCGTTATCTTAAATAAAACACCCTATATATTATTCCAAAAATCAATTTTACTTATTTAGTTTTTGCAAAAATGGCGTATAAAAATGTCATGTTAAACGCCATTTTTATTGATTTGTTGAAAAACAAATGATAATAGAAAAGAGCTTATTCAATTTTTTAAACATATTTAACGAATTTAATATTTTACTATTACCGCAAAAATACAATTTCCGGTTTTACTGGAAGTGCCATAGAAATTGACTTTGGGCAGTAAAAATGTTTAATAATTTAAATGAAAATCACTACCTAAAGCCTTAAATTTAAACTTATCACTTATTTTTCAATCTTTTTGTTAAATATTTCCTATCTTTAAACCTAGTAGTTTTTACGTTAATAATAGTTTAACTTAAAAAAATATGTTTTCCTTGCTCTCCTTAAGGCAGTCTAGCGTTTAACTAATAATATCCTAAAAATATTGGGTTTAAAAATAGGATATAATTAACAAAAAGATTGAGAAATAAGTGTTAAGTATAAATTTAGGGCTTAGGATAGTGGTTTCCATTTGAATTATTATTGAAGTTCTTTACTGCCGAAAGTCAATTTCTGTGGCACTTCAGGTAAAATCGGAAAATTTTTACGATAATAGGATATAAAGTCCAATAAACATGTGTAAAAAATCGCATTAGCTCTTCTTTATCCTTAATTGTTTTTTAACAAATCAATAAAATTGGCGATTAGCATGACATTTTCAAACGCCATTTTCTCAAAAACTAATTATGATACAAATAACATGTGGTATATGTGTTTTTTGGAATGAGCTTCCAAAAAGATTGTGGTTAACTTGCTCCATAAAAAACTGAACGCGTTAGACCGGTGCGACACACAAAACGTGTCGAAACTGACAGTCTGGGTTAAAGCGCCTCTTCCATATGTTCCAAGAATATGAGGGTAATCTCTCGATTTTATATAGAAAGTTAATAATGTGACAATTTCATATAAAAACATTTTCCAAAGTCCCTCTTCTTAGAGATATGTGCCGTTAAAGGACGCTACTGGAAATCGCCATATTCTTATTTCTGAGTTATTTCATCAATAATATTTTTAGTTAATTCACGAAATCGTAATAAAAGGGTTTCACAAAAATTGCTTTGGTAGTAGTATATTTATACAAAAAGGTATCAAAATGAAAAAACAAAATTAAAATATTGTATTTGGTAACAAAAAACTATTTAACTTTGTGATTCCGAGATTTTGTAAATTGTGGCTTGTTACCTTCTTCCTCCAAGCCCTTTATTTATATTACCTGGTATAATAAAATAAGGTAATATGATAAAACCCAGTTAGGACTCCCTAAAATGGTATCCTTGTAAAACATTTGTCTTCATTAGTTCGCCAGAAGTGGACTAACCCTTACAAAATAGTCATTTTTACACCCTGCATAATGGAAAAATAAAAAATATTATTTTTAAACAGCTTAAACCTTAGCTAAAAAAGGTACTTTTGTCCGATATCGAGCGTTTTCAAAAAAAAAAACAATTTTTTGGTTAAATAGGCTTACTCTTATTTCACAGCGCTGCAACTTAATTTTCTGTTTTATAGTTTATTTGTTTTTTGAAAGTTTATGTTTAAACAAAATGTTGTCTTTCCCCAGAATAAAAAGTTAATTTAACACTTTAAGAAAAATAAAGCTTTTATATACTATGAAGAACTATTCTGACCTTGCATAATATATTAAAATTTAAGATTATGATAAAAAAAAATTATTGAAATATTTAATATAAAATTACTTAAAATACAAAAAAGGTTTCAAACTCTAAACAAAGGATTATAAGCTTCCGGTCGAAATTATTTTAATTGAATAAAATAAAATCTTTACAAGACGCATGAACGTGAACTGAGCTTATGGTCGCCTCACAAAAAATTTGGTAAACAGTTTACCAAAAACTTACTGCTAAACTGGCTTAAAATGTAAAAAAACAATTAATTAAAAATACTTATTGACAGTTTAGAGTTTGACCTAACTTCTGAAAAATACAAATTAACTAGTAAAATAAAATAATTTTAATTTTAATTTTCTCAGAATGTTTAATAAAGTTTTTTAACCTGGAGAAAAGCCACATATAATTTTTTAGTTTCGTGAAAATAAAACAATTTTTTAATAAGTTTTCTTAGTACCATTTGCAACAGAAAAACCTAATATTTTTGTATGTTTCTACAAATTAAAATCTTGTTTTTGTCAAAAACATTTTAATTTATCGACATCTAACAAAAGTACCTATTTTA